>MU912343.1:14682-30050 GCA_036418165.1 Cooperia oncophora
GAAATTCACGTTTTTACTAACACCGTCCGCGCGGCGCGGTCGCGTGCAGCTCTCTTGGCTTTGCCAAGTCCTGTAATTGCGCTTTGGAATACAAGTACAACGCAATTTCTTTATGCGGATAACATTTTAGGTGCTGCAAAATAAGAACCGAAGATGATGACAAGGGCTAGAACTCAAGAGCAACTGTGGTGCTTCTGCAATATCCCTCAGAGGCCGCGCATTCCCACAGAACATGACAATAAAAACGGACAACATGACAATAAAACATGACAATCTTGACATCCGGCTCGAATCCGGCTCTAAAGCTATAGAAATACTTCAAACTAACGAGTGGGACGCTTAGGCCGTTTTTATTGTCATGTTCTGTGGGAATGCGCGGCCTCTGAGGGATATTGCAGAAGCACCACAGTTGCTCTTGAGTTCTAGCCCTCGTCATCATCTTCGGTTCTTATTTTGCAGCACCTGTTATCCGCATAAAGAAATTGCGTTGTACTTGTATTCCAAAGCGCAATTACAGGACTTGGCAAAAAGCCAAGAGAGCTGCACGCGACACGCGCCGTAAAAGTGCAGTTTGCAAAACGGGCGGTGTAGCAAGGAATTACGACTTTCCCACGGCCCCGTACTCTGACCCCGTGCAGTTTTGGGCGGGGGACCACGACACATCGACAGCTGGGGGGCTGATAGTCTCATACACCCTCAATGTGTTTGAGCGTGCCATGTGTCTCTAACTCGTCGATTGAAGACATTCATGATTATTTTCGGTTCTGAATTGCCTGTCGTCGCCATCTACTATCAAACCATAGCTTTGCGGGCACGACGTCGCACGCGATGCCCGCCAGCACGGCACGGAAAGATTTCTTCTCACATACCCCTTTTCCTCTAGATTAGCCCCAAGAGGAGTAGCTGATCCAATCGCTACCCATCTAATCATTCTAATCATCAAAGCATCCTGCGTGATACATGTCTGCAAGGCCGGAATTGCAACTTTTGAACCATCTAAGCGAATGTGCAGATGCTCCATGTGTTATTGCAGTAACTATGCGCTTTACGGAATGCTTTCGCTTACAGCACTTATTTTAATGCAGAAAAGGATGAAAGGATAGAGGAGGAAGTATCCGCCGTTGAATGGCCCCTTTGGAATGCGGCACGCATTCTACATCCCTGAGAATCGTAGTGGCTTATTGAATGCGATGTGGCCTATACAATGACTTGCGGGGGCCAGCCGATGTACAAGTCAATGCCCTTATCCTTGCAGACAGATCTGGTACCAACTTCCTGTCCTACGCGGGTAGAAATTTGGTTAGCCTGGACGATAGCCTTACGAAATTTGACCCACAATGTGCGTGCGTGGGAAACGTGCCGCTTGCCACTACACCACCGTCGCCTCAGCGCACAGAGTGGGGCAGTGGTATTCAGAAACACTCTTTTTCTTCTGACTCGACACACCATTTTCGTGATCGAAGAGTCCCAAATAACTAAATTAGCACAAGCAGTAAATGAACACTTCGAAGAGCTGAGAAATCTCTATCGAACGATATTACGATTCATAAAACGATTCATCTCTCATACAGTTTTAAGTAGGAAAAACAAAGTCACACCACGCCCGCATAATACTCACCCTTTTGACCTCTTCCTTTCATGGCTTCTGAGGTCCATGTGTTTTCCCTCATGAGTCTATGGACTGAGCTTTAATCGAAACCGTGTGGGTCGTTTGGGCACCGAAAAACGTTTCGTTTTAGTTTCTCGTTGACAAGAAGGGAAACGATCAAAAATCAACAATGGCGTGGTGTTTTCATGATGAGAGAAGTACTAGTGTATGGGACACAATAGTGCGTGTGGAGTACGTTTAATCAATTCTACGAGATCACCACAATTTTTGAAGAGCAGAGGTATGAAAGCATCAATCGAAGTCCACTTCCAATGTGTACAGGATACATGGGCATGGGGTAGTGACTGTGCTAGTATTACCCGTTCAGTGTAGGCTTTTTATGATCTCGCCTGCTGAGCAAAATCGTAGGAAAAAGCAAATGTATCCCCCTTCGGACAATGCTTCCTCATATGCATACCAGTTGAGGCAGAGGCGGTGCAGTGAAAGGTGGCACGCTCACGCGGGCCGGGGATTGAATTCCTGCTTCAGCTCCCGCTCAAGACATCCAAGCCTTGAATCCTCCAGGAACGGTGAAGAAGCACAAGGATCGCTTAGAAGGAGAGGAGCACTGACTTGCACATCTGGCCACCGCAAGTCGTTGTGTAGGTCACATCGCGTTCAATAAACCACTACGATTCTGAATGGAAGTAGAATGCGTGCCGCATACCAAAAAAGGATTGAAACGGTGAAGACCTCATCTTTTACAGTCGGATCGCCCGACTGACGCCGAGCTCTCCTCGTACTCTTCAGCCCGGTTCAACCAGGCGCACTTTCTGATAGGGAACGGAATTTGTTCATTCATCGCATAAATGACTGCGGGTGCTAATATTTGGGTTGCGTTAGTTGTGCACTTTTTCATACTCCCTTATTGTTCGTTCTCATCAGTAATAAAATTAGAAGTAAGAAAAAAATGGCACTGATGTCTGTTACATTACCCAAGCTTTTGATTCTTGATTTTTCCTGTTTCCTGTCACAACTTCCCCCCTCTACGACATCATCATGCGTATAATGCATGTAATGTTGAGGCTCTAGCACTTTGACTGTACAGGAACGGCAACGTTCCTTATCAGCCTCTATGTGCCCTCACGCGTTTGATTCCATGTGGTGTCACCCAATCTGTAGCAGTACAAAGTTTCCAAGAAGGTACGGGCGACGACATGTGGGGAGGATATTCTTCTCGAGTTGCTCGATGTAACCGCCAGCGCTCACCTTCAGTCCGGGGCCCACGAAGAAAATATCGGTCTCTCCATTCCAGGTACGTCCGGTCCCCACCATCAACTGGCGCCTTGGCGACTGAGGTGAAGATGATGTCCTAGACCGTGGCGACGTTGTCGGAGCTGCTCGATGTTGGAGGTCATCCAGATCGAGAGTACTGGTCTCCAGGTAGCTATCCATGGGTGACTCCATACTAGAAGTTTCGCAGCTGTTTGGAGGTGACATGAATTCCAAAGTCAGGCTGCGACTGGAGATGACTTCATATTTTGGTGTACATGAAGGTGATGGGCGAGAGCCAGCTCCTGCTTATCGAGGAACATCTTGGGTATCTTCCGCCCTGGTACTCGTATCCACGTCCTCTGTCTGGGCTGCGAAAACTTTGCTGATATGTGACTCGGTCGAAATGTCTTTTTTTTGGCCCCCCTGTATAGTAGGATTCTTTGACAAACCATCCGGTCAATGTCTGTCACTGAGTTTCTTGAAAAGCTTCTCGCGCGGGGTAGGGGGCAAAGGTGAACCACAAGAGTATACAGATTTCTTCTCTCCTGTGCTCTTAATGCAAATTTTGAAGTACAGGTGAAGAAGTTCTGCCTGTGATTAACTCTGAGATAAAGCTTTGTTTCCTGGAGCAGTGATTCAGACGTTTTTGCATCGCTGTTCTTCTGACTGAAGCTCTGGACATATAGGAGCGAAGGAAAATGCTCATTTACGTCATCATACGAATAAACTGTCATCCCATTATTCAGCGTTATTAGTACCTTACAAGCGCCCAGAAAGTATGAACTCTACCTCTGCGGCCAACGCGTGCGCCCCTAAATCATGTGAATGAACCATGTCAAAAAAGTGCCCCATGGCTCGAAAGAGTAGCTGTAAGGGAACATGTCACGACTCTAGACCATGAAGTGGACGTAGGCGGCATCCTATAATGTCCTGCCTAGGACGCACCATAGCCTCCTGCCTACCATAATCTGCGAAGGTGAACTGGATTACGATGAAGTTCGAAAAGCTGTCAGATTATAGTAGATCCGCTTTGGCATGACCGTCGTAGACGCTATGTATGCAGACTGCATGCTACAGTACCACCTGTATCACATATACTCCCGTTGATCATCGAGGTGGGTACCTTGCGTTCCGACAGGTAGCACAGGTAGCACGTGAAGAGTCGAGCCAGAGTTTTGACAAGAACTGGCGGAAGATTCTTCAGATGTTCGGGTCTGATCCTGTCGGGACCGGGTGCCGTACGATTCTTCACCGACGAGATGGCGTGTCGGACTTCGGAAGGGAGAACTGCAGGAACGACATATCCATCCTGCTCCAAGCGGTATGGTTGCAGATGGACGTGGCTGTCAAAGAGATCAGAGTAGAAGTTGTGGATGACCTTTTCCATTGCCCTTCCAGTGATTCCAGACGTCGGAGGCAGGACATCTTGGTCTTACAGTTGGCGAAGTCGCGGCGGGCGTTGCGTATGCTCTTCCCAGCCTCTGCGGCTTCCACCAGTACTGCTGCTCTTCTCTCCTTGAGGTCTTCCTTTATCGCTTCTCTGCATAGCTTCGCAAGCTCAGACGTCAGCTGGTAATTGCCTGCGGCTCGTGCGGCTCCACGTTGGCGAATCAGCTCGAGAGTTTCCAGAGATAGACGCTTCTTGGTAATCTTGGAACTCTCTGACTTCTTGGCGCAGTCGTGAAGATGTGCGACAAGCCGTTCGTATTCCTCGTCGATGTTGTCGATGACGGAATCCTCCCAGAGCCCAGCGAGAGAAGTGAAGTGATCCCAGTTGATGACGGTCTTGGGGCTTCGCTTCTTGAACTTTGCGGCTCTCTCTCCTCGCATCGAAAAGCGGAATCTTGCGCGAAGGAGACGGTGGTCGGATCTGTAGAACTTAGGAACAACAGCGACATCGGTCAGGCAAAACCTTCGATTGAAGATGATGTGGTCGATCTCATTATGGAATTGTCCACCAGGAGACTCATGTCCAGCGTAGAGAGTGCGAGTTACCATGGATGGTATGGGTCGACATGATAAACTCAGACAGCCTTTCACCCTGCTCATTCCACTCCAGTTCCGATGTGAAGTTCTTCAGCCGTTCTTCTTGGTCCGATCTTAGCGTTGAAATCACCGACGATGACCTTGAAGAAGGTATGATCTTCCTTGTAGAACTTCTCCAATTCCATATAGAACGCTTCGAGCTCATCCTCGTCGTAGCTTGATGTTGGTGCGGTCAAAGCTAGAGTTGAACCACATCTTCTCAATCGCGAACGACCGATTCGGGTCGTCATGTTTTCGTACATCGATGTTCATGGCCAAGCACGTGTTGAGAACACGCCTCGGCTGTCGCATTTTCCAAGGAACAGTTTCCTCCTAGTTCCGTATACGGCGTGTAGCGGCGATGCCTCCTCGTCTCGGTCAGTCCGATGACGTCGTACTTGATCTTCCTGGCTTGCAACATCAGATCTTCGATGTGAGCTTCCGATGCAAGCGTCCGTGCGTTGAAAGTACAGATCGTCATCCTAGTCCTGGGCGACTTAAATCTCCGTTGGCCCTGAGATTCTTGCAGCCTCGCCCGAGCGGTCCCAGCCGACGCCGCGTTGTCGGTGGTTCCCTCAGGTTCATGCGAATGAGGCACATATTTATTACTGTTTTCGGTGTGAAAAAAATCTGACCACGCGTAGCTCGTCCAGGCTCTGACGTGGCATCCGCATTGGTACGGTTTGGAACAGTCCAAACCGTTCACCCCTTGCCACGTTGAGGCTGCGGATAGGATCTCTGGGGGATGCAAAATACAGTAGCTATGTAAAATACAGTGTGCAGGTGAGATAATCTGCAAAAAGTAGATGGCTGTGGCGTGTGCTGTATGTGAAACTGCCTTTTCAATTACCATGGGGTTTATATGAAGTTAGACATCTCATTGGAAAAAACGCAGTTTAGCACAATAACTGTTGTAGTTCCAAAACAAAAGAAAAACGAGTTCGCTGATACTGCACTTTCTAGGAACTATTTGGTACCCTGACATTATGAGATTTATTCGTGACACCGGTATTGAAAGAATGTCAAATTCCTCACAATCACCGTTAAATCATGCAGTCAGGAAGATTGATCGTGATACAATTCCATCACGAACTAGTTAAAAAATTGGCACCGTATTACCACCTACTAAGACCCTTGTCAGAAACCATTTTATTCTCATCAAAAATGAATACCGTATCGCTACTGGTGACCACACCGAACAACCCACCGAATAGTTCTTAAAGAATAAGATTTAGGAAAAGCGCACAGCTGAATTCTAAGGTTTTATGCGATTGGTGAGAAAGTTTTTTCAGTCATTCCTTTTGTTGGGAAATGAGTAATGAGGCCAAATTTGCGCGGCGTCTGTCTGCGCTCCTTATGGATGTCATCGCTAGACAATGTAAGCTGGTGTAACGCATAGTAGGAAGCCGATCTGATTTCGACTTGTATTAAGAGTAAATGCTCGCAAAGAACTTGCTTAAGAATAGACAGTATCTGGGTGAAGAGTGTCTGTGCTGCATGAATGCTGAGGTAGAGACACCCAGCCGTATTGCTAATCAGCTTGATTTTTTTGCAAGGTGCCTTATGACCGGGAAGGGAAGGAGGGCGAAAAGGCAGCGCTGGCGAGAAATGGATACGAAGATTGAGATAGGAGGAAACAGACGGGCCCAGTCTTGCACAGATGTAAATGCAGCGTTGTCATTTTTGGGTGGAGCAGTCAAGGAATGGAGCTAACGGTCACAGTCTCCTCGTCATCCACTTTTGAGCTGGGACAGTGCTACAATTGCTCGGATTGTGAACCGAAATTGGGACCTACCCATAACAAAGTACCGAAACTTGTCACCGGAACGAAAGGAGTTTATAGCAATCAATAAAACCTAATAAAAAATCATCCATGCAAGATCTTTCTTCATACACAACTGAATGGAATAAATATGATAATGAAACGATTTCAATTTTGATTCTATTTTTGCAATCATACAATTTAAGATTGATGGTCACAACATTCATCAGCGATGTGCAAACGTTCTACTCAAAAATCTATTACTCACTACACGTAATATGTATCACTTTAGCGAAAATGTCGAACCTAGTTTCACGTACACATACTCTAATGGGCTTCAGGGTATTTCCGGTGATATCATCTCGAGATGGCTATTTGTGAAAAGTCTACCATCCAATGAAGGTTGTTCAGCTAAGGCGAAAAATAGAAAACTTGGATTAGGGTCCTTCGAAAATATTCCATTGCGCAACAGCACACTTAGCAAGAACACTTTCAAAGGTGAACGTAATACTAGAAGCATCCTGAAATTAATACTAAGACCTTCCAGATTGGTTGAGGGACGGTGCCAATTCTTTTCAGTTAAGTACGTTCCGTACAACTGTACGGTAGAAATATAGGTTGATCGACACATAATCGGCTTGCCCGCTTATACTTCAGTGCCGTCTAATTAGCGATCTGTAGCAGTGGCGTCTCGAGTGCGTAGGGTATAGCGAGTAACCATGCTTGCACGCCTTTTAAGCCATCCTCTCAATCACACCCAGTCCGTCCCTATGACAGGCCTCATGGTCAGGCATAAGGAGAAGCTGAGTAGAAAAAGACCCTTCCAAAACCAACTTAAAATCATCGCCTGAGTCAGAGTTAAAGAATGTTGAAGGCTTTTCTCGTGATATAGGAACTTTGCTCACCAGGAATGGTCAACAGATCAGCCTGGCCATTTGGAATGAAGTGCATATCTTTATAAGCGTTCTAACACTGTGAACTCATGGTTGCCTTTGTAACTTGCGAAACAATTCTCTGAATAGAATTAGGGAGGTTTTCCCGCTGTTTTTTTTTCGAGAGCACACTACCTTCAACGCGTGGCATTATCACTTTCGCACGAAGCGGATGTATTTTCGTGTTTACAGGGTCAATGAACCCCTAGGTTCGGCACTCTAACGGAGCCTGAGATTTTGATTCAACTTCGAGAAAGTGTGTTTCGGTTAGAAACAGGTAAATAGCAACGACCAATGTTAGTAGGAGGAGATGAGCTCCAGTTGTTGATATTCGCCGAAGCATGATACTTCACGCTATCTATGTTGGTCAGAATCTCAGGTTTGGTCACGGACCTCCTGTTGGGTGCATTGTGATCTGTCCAGTATGAAAATCACACTAGTTCAGAACAAGAACCCTTATGACATGTACTGGAGAGGAGCAGTACAAGCAGTCGTTAAGTCTACAGGGGGCCTACACGTTTACAAAACTGATCATACTTCTCTTACAGGCCAGTTCTCATGTTCGTGGAAGAAGCAATGACGGAGATCCACACAGGAATCGATCAGGGACTTTTGCGCATGGTATTAAATTGCTACCTGTTTCCCTCTATTGCCACGTTATCTTATCCTCTTCTCATTAATTTAGGGACGCTTAAAAGCCTCCATGCAGTAGCATGTATTAAAACAGCAATGCGGGGACACCCCCCCCCCCATAGCTCCATATGAGGATGGTTAAGCGAATTTCGAAGGCACGCCTGGTGCACATCGCGTTGCAAATTCTCGGATTGATCTGTTGACGTTTCCTGGTCAGAAGAAAACACCAGCACTATACATTGACTAAATCACACTGCTTATGCGATTCAGCTTACGACTGAGATGTGAAAATAAGTGGAGAGCAACGGTGATGAAAGGTTGCAGATGTCATTGTTCATGAGTTGCGGCCGTACGTAGACATGTACTCTAGCAGAAGGTTTCAACAGGAGTCTGAACGTCGTCCATGTTGGTCTGTCGAGGACATTCTGAAAAGTCTTGCCGTCTCTTGTCCAAACAGATGGCCATTTCAGCGTTGGGATGACAGAGGAAGAAAATGGGAGAGCAATAAGTGTGCTTGAAAGAATACAAGCAAATATCGTAAAAAAAACTTATATCAACCAAGCCATTATCTAACACACATTCCATTAGACGGATTCACAGTGAGGATAGCAGCTACTGATATTGAAGAGATCCAGAAGTGGGATGATTCTTGCAACTTCTGGATATATGGATCGGTAGTGTTTTTCCGCATGTGCCATGTATTTCCTAAAATATGTAATGTACTCACGAGCTCAGATACGCTGTCTTCATAGCTTGGCAAAAAGAAATCTTTTGAGAATTACATATAGGAATTACAACTTTGAGGTTCCGCGGACGTTGGTAATTCCATTCGAAAACAGCGACCCATTGGTTGAGAAGTACTGTTGCAGTGATTCACCAAAGTTTTTTGTGGATATCTAGAACGATGTTGTTACTTCCTGTGGGATCAGGAAGTAACAACATCGTTCTAAATTTCCAACGGGGAGATTTATTTTACCTCGTGATGAGGGAGTGGATAGGTGTAGTGAAGGTTAGTCAGAAGCGAGTAGCGCAAAAGTCAGCATCGCAAACAGCACGCTTCTGCGCCTTTGCACATTAGGAAATGAAGCATGGCGGTAAAACGTCATCGTATTCCGTTCAGAAGCAGCGTCGCATCTGTGGGATAACGACAGCGATGTTTCATACATAGTTTCATATTTTTCATTACATTAACTCACTGAGATTCAATGAAGACCTCGAGAAGCGCGGGTATATGCTGCAAATAAGGAGTACACGTGCAAGGGAAGCTTTTTTATCTCATCGGTACCACGACTTACTTGTCCCAACGCACGTAACATTCTAAACGGACAATATTTGGAGAAACTAGAAAACACGATTGCTCTTGTATCATTGAAAGCAAGTTCACTTGACGACTTAGGCATTCTTCTGGAACACTACCCTAGACGCGTATTAGAAGTAAGGAGTAACGACTAGCATGTTTCGCATAAGCTGGTCCAGCTGCGCGTACGGCAGGTACTTGATTAATACAGGGTCCTGGAGAAGTATTTTCCGATATATCACGATGCTTACGAGGGCAGGCCGTCATTTTTTTAGACTTGGAAAGGCTTAGAAAAAGTGGAACAACTGTTACTTTGTTGATATGCCTTGATTGTTCCAGTTCAAATCCATTTTGGTCGAGAAGTCCGCTTACCAAAGGGCCAAACTACCATTCGACTTTAATGGGCAGGTAACTAGATAGGTTCTGGAGTACTGTTTACAAATATGGAAACCAAAAATCAGAATGATTGCTCGAACTATTCTCCAGCTTCTCTCTTCTTGCAACCTCGGCATTTCAGTAGAGTGGTTCGATATTCTTGTGCCCGAGGTTGTTAGGTGGACGCACGTCACGCTCTGTCTACAGTCCGCAGTGGGGTATAAACGGTAGCAGGTCATTTGTGATGGCAGGACACTCATCTCGGTTGTTCATTCTGGGTTTTCTAGTGAATATCCAGAATGCTTCCAACGCTTTTCCAGCTGGAGCTGGAAGTTCCGTCTCATTTGCCAGCACTGTGCTTTTTATTTTGAATTCAACCCCATTATATTCCATAACCTTATGCCTTTTGAGAGCAGTTCTAGGAGTACCGCGTCTCGTCTTAGCAAGATTTTCTTTGATAAGAGTAGCCAAAGTTTTTCCTGTTCCCGGTGTATGTGAAGTTACATTCCTGACACTGGATTTCATATATCGCTCTCCAATGGCGCGCAGTCACCAGTTTTCCCGTGTGGTAAGTAACACAATTTTCTGATATGCACTGCTTCGTAGAGTCTGTTAAAGAAACAGTTGCTGTTTGATGTTTTTATCTGGTACAAGTGAGACCCCAATTGCGACCATTTCACTCCTCGATTCCTATAGTACCTTTATAAGGACCCTCCACTCAGCAACTGGTCAAAGTTGCAAGTGATTTAGAGCCCATAGAGGCTCAAAAACAGTCGGTTTCCACAGACTTCACTCCTTTTTTGGTATTCCCAGAGGCGTTCAGGAAAAATGAACACCAGTTTGGTACTCCATGCACGTGATCCCCACATCATGCAAAAAACCGTTTTCAAAAAGCGCTGCACGTGCTGAACGGCCTCCCTTGTTGGAGCGGCGCTATGAATTCGATGAGCCGGAGCCGCTTTTTCTGACGCCCCTATCAGATCTTATCAACTACTGACACTTCCTGTCACCTACCAATAATGTTCTTGTCCCATACCCTATATCATATCTTGGAGCCAACGTCGCACTGTTACTGCGACTGGCGCTATGAATTTCGTGACAAACAGACAGACACACACACACACGGACATAGCGGATTATATATACACCAGCCAATTCACCTGACTGCCGCCGGGTGCTCCCCCTTCTGTTTCCGAGCCTGACTTTGCCGGGCATTCTTCCATTGGGCGAGGTAGAATGCGCTAAATGTGCAGAATGATGACAGCAATTTTTTTATTGAAATGCAGGGAAATGGGTTGAAAATAGATCAACATCAGTCATTATCTAATAACATCTGGTCCTCCTCGCTTACTACAGACTTTCAACCGTGAGAAGGCTGCACCATATCATTAAGGACCGCAGTTGCGACCAGAATGGGTAAAGTTGAATTAGTCCGGATGAGCCTTAACAACCGGAAGAGGCATAACTGCAGAGTAATGGGTGGCACTGAAAAGGAGAACTCCACATTGCTTGTACATATAAAAGTTTGTGTCGCGCGGACAAGAACACTTCATTAGACGACCTTGATTCTGTTGCCATCAAAGGAAAGGGTTCACACACTGAGCCTCTAATACTCGGCATTAAGCGGTAAGAAGTGATAAAAATGTAGCGCAGATGGTATCTTATCTGTTTTTATCGATTGATAAGATTACCTGTCACCCGTCATCAATGTCCTCATCACCAAATCTCTATGATTTGGTAGCGTGAACCACCTTGAACAGCGACGACGACTGCAACTTCACTTATCAGTCTCTATCAGTAGTTATCGCTTCCAGTCACCCACGATTCATGTCCCCATCTCACCCTCTATATCACTTGCTGAGACGTACGCCTCGCTGATGCTGTGACCTGCGCTACGATGACCTCACCATTCTAACGCCCCTTATCGAATCTTATCAGCAGCTTACAGTTCTTGTCACCCACCAATAATGTTCTTGGCCCATACCCTATATCATATCTTGGAATCAAGAGCTAGCTGATGCTGTCACCCGCTATGAATATGGTGACCTCCGCCTTCTAACGCCTCTTATCGGATCTTATCAAATGATGAGGCGGAGGTGGTGTAGTGACAAGTGGCGCGCTTACCACTCGCGCGGTCCTGGGTTCGAATCCCAGGTCGACACCCGCCCAGGCCAACCAAGCCTTCTACCCTCCGGGGACGGTAAATTGGTACCAGATTCGTCTGGGAGGATAAAACACTGACTTGTACATCGGCTGGCCACCGCAAGTCATTGTATAGGCCACATCGCATTCAATAAGCCACTACGATTCTGAATGGAAGTAGAATGCGTGCCGCATCCCACAAAGGGATTGATTAACGGCGAAGACTTTATCCTTTATCCTTTATCGAATGATATCACTTACTGTCACCCGCCAGCGGAGTTTCTGTCGCACCCCCTTCACCACCTCTTGGAACCAAGGTCTCACTGCTACTGGGACCGGCGCTATGAATTTCATGACAAACAGACAGACACACACATGCATGGACATAGCGGAGTATATAAAGTAGGATAGTAGGACATTTATTAACTGGACATCGTCCTGCAGCTGTGCTCTTACTATGCTCCGTTTGATTGCAGCGCTCACCATATCAGAAATGAAGGGGATACACAAAGGTATCTTGTTTCGACGCGGTACGCCTTATGGACCAATATGCGCCTTCACCGAAGTTGCGGTGCCGTATGGCCATTCATGACGGCTATTTCTGTGGCAAACTCTCGTGGTTCTTGTCGTTCTATTTCTCGTGTGCAGATTACAGTTGTCGTTCGGAACTACGGGCAAATGTGCACAGGAGATGTAGAACGACAAGAATTGCCACGAGAGCTTGCCACAAAAATAGCCATTATGAATGGCTATACGGCACCACGCCCTCGGGGAAGGCGGCATATTGGTCCACAAGGCGCACCGCGTCGAAACAAGATACCTTTATGTATCCCCTTCATTTCTGATAAGGTGAGCGCTGCAATCAAACGGAGCATAGTAAGAGCACAGCTGCAGGACGATGTCCAGTTGGTAAATATACCAAATGAAAACATCAAACAGCAGCTGGTCCGTAACAGGCTCTATGACAAGCAGTGCATATCAGAAAATTGTGTTACTTGCCCACACGGGAAAACTGGTGACTGTGCGCATTTGGAAATAATATATAAAATCCAGTGTCAGGCATGTAACTCCACGTATATTAAGGGAACAAAAAAGTTTTGGCTACTACATAGTATCAAGGAACATCTTGCTAGCACGAGCCGCTAGTCTTAGAACTGCTCTCAAAAGGCACAAGGTGAGTTGAATTCAATATAAAAAGCACAGTGCTGGCAAATGAGACGGAACTTCAGCTAGAAAAGCGTTGGAAGCATTCTGGATATTCACTAGAAAACCCAGAATGAACAGCCGAGATGAGTGTCCTTCCATCAACCAATGATCTACTACCCTTTGTACCCCCACTGCAGACTGTAGACAGAGCGTGACGTGTGTCTCCCTTAATATTGCATTAGCTACGGGAGCAACGTAGTATCTCTTCCACTATTTTCTTCACACCGCGAAGCTGGCGTGGCGGCGGACCTATCCTCTTAAAGACACATGGTGCGATCACACACAGTTGGGGTGCGTGTGACTATCAGCCCCCAGCTGTCGAAGCGTAGCGGTTTCCCCATCCTAACATGCGCAGGAATGGAGATACACGCGCTTTGGAATATAAGTAAAACGCGATTTCCTGATGAGGGTAACATTTCAGGGGCTGCAAAATAAGAACCGAAGATGATGACAAGGGCTAGAACTCAAGAGCAACTGTGCTGCTTCTGCAACATCCCTCACACGCCGCGCATTCCCACAAAACATGACAATAAAAACGGTCTAATCGTTTCACTCGTTAGTTTAATACAAGCAAAACGCAATTTCCTGATGCGAATAACATTTGAGGTGTTGCTCATGCTTCAAAGTCCGAATAGAAGGTGATGAAGATGACAAAGGCTAGAAATGAAGAACAACGAATGTAGATGTAAATAAAACAAAATGAAAAATTAAGGAAATGCAAATTAATTAAAATCGCGTGTAAATTTCTGCGATCCGGCGCGAATCCGGCTCCAAAGCCATAGAAATACTTTAAACTAACGAGTGGGACGCTTAGGCCGTTTTATTTCATGTTTTGTGGGAATGCGCGGCCTCCGAGGGATATTGCAGAAGCAGCACAGTTGCTCTTGAGTTCTGGCCCTCGTCATCATCTTCGGTTCTTATTTTGCAGCACCTAAAATGTTATCCGCATCAGGAAATTGCGTTTTACTTGTATTCCAAAGCGCAATTACAGGACTTGGCAAAAAGGAACCGCCAGAATTGACGAGGCGCTTGGTGGGGTAGGTCGTTAATCTACATCTTGAAACACATTCAGACCTCCGAAGACGAGGATAAAGTCGAACGAAACACTGATATCAGCAGTTCGCAAGCGAGTTATAAGCTGTTAAAGCTTACGGTGGTGTATTGACCATACATTACGCTTACAGCACATGAAGGGATCCGCTCGATAATGTAGCAAAGATGATTGGGGCGCGCTGGTAAGTCTCTCAGTTGGAAATATGTAACAACTGGGTTCGGCCCACGTTGCACAGTGCTCTTGCTTTATTACCTATATAAGCCCTCATCCCTTTTTTTCTTTCTAAGTAGCACTATATGTGTAAGCGAGAGCAGGTCAAGTACTTGACATGACACCCATCATACCATAGTTGCGAAGCAACTGAAGCTCCTTCATGGACCACAGCCTTTCGCCTGCAAAGGTAGTTTTGACAGTGTCGTTAATTTCATTACAAACTGTGTAATCACGCTTCATAATTCGCTTGCAAACGCCATGCTCCACTGTTCTTCCATCTTCTGACCGTTTTGTTCTCGGATCGCATGAAAATCTTCATGACTGTTTGAACACTACCGCTTGAAATTTTCAAAGTTTGTTCGTAGTCTCGATTCGGCTATCCTCGCACCCAGGGGTAATTTTCTACCTTCTGAACAACGTACAATGTTTTACATGCGAATGCATAGCGTCTATGCTACAGGCGGCCTGGTAGCCAGTCCTCAGCAAACCTAGGGGTTCTGCATGCACATAACTCGCATCTGAGATGCAGGTAGAAATTTCCGCCTACTTAATTGCATTGCACTGCACACCTAGGTCTCCATTTAAAGTTCCATGGCATTCAAAGCTCTGGTGAACAGAAAGAGATATTCTCGAATGTTGTTAGTTACAGTTGACATTGTCGCAATCAGTTTGAGCGTTTTTGAAGCTATGGACTAGGCTCTTGTTCGTCCTTTGGTTGTTTTCTTCGTGAATCATTCATTAATCGATCACTATTAGCTGAGGAAAGTAGCCACAAGCTCGCACAGTCAGTGTGCACCATAAAGCTGGGGTCATGCTTGTACTCCTGACATCACCCCAGCTTTACGATGCACAGCTCATACTGACGG
>MU912343.1:30150-42134 GCA_036418165.1 Cooperia oncophora
ATCCATGGGTGACTCCATACTAAAAGTTTCGCAGCTGTTTCTCCAGTCAGGCTGCGACTGGAGATGACTTCATATTTTGGTGTACATGAAGGTGATGGGCGAGAGCCAGCTCCTGCTTATCGAGGAACATCTTGGGTATCTTCCGCCCTGGTACTCGTATCCACGTCCTCTGTCTGGGCTGCGAAAACTTTGCTGATATGTGACTCGGTCGAAATGTCTTTTTTTGCCCCCCCCCTGTATACAGGAGGAGAGGGGGGCAAAAAAGACACTTTTCTTCCTCGACTTTCGAGGCGATATAAGTTACACTTTATTAAATTCTGATTGGACATTTTCACCATCAAATTCAACAACACATTGTACACTATCACGAAACTCCGCCACAGCCTTCTGGACGAACGCCATCGAGAGATTCTGCCACGCGACCGTGAGTGGGTGCCTGAGTTCAGCGAGGTCGTTGATTTCTCCGCCACTGTAGACCACCCTGTTGAGCTCCTTTCTAACCCAGCAATCAAGGTGACACACTCAGATATTCCGTCTTCTTCACGTACTAACGTCTTTCGATTCCAAGTAGGCGAGAGTTTTCCAGCGCCCTTCGACTCAGGGCACGCCATCGCGTTGTGATCACTTTCCGCTAAATTCGACTCCCCCAAAAATAAGGCTCTTAATACGACCCCCTGTCATGAGGGTGGGACCGGAAAAGAAGCGCAAAAGGGACGAAGAAAATGACAATAAAGAGAACTAGGCACTATTGAACTATTCCTACCCCAAGAACTCAAAAAAATTTTCGCTGAAACTTTGTCTATAGATGTTATTCGATGTCCTGATCACGAGTATGACATCATTTCCATACCAGCGCTATTTAGCGCTCTGCTGAGGCTGAAACTGGGAAAAGGGAAGATTCCCCTCAGGCCAGGCTCAGTCTTAGCAAAGCGCAGATGACCATAGTGTCGTACGTTAACGCCGGCGCCAAGAATAAATGTCATATTCGTAGTCAGGATGTCAAATAACCCCCGTATACAAGTTTTAATCGATTGCAAGTTATATAATCGATTTTGGTCTACGCATTCGATGCATCCTCATTCAGAAAAGTCCGCGCGCTTAGGACCCCCCCCTCGAGGTAAAATACGAATCCCTCTGTGATGATCACAACGATGACATGCCTGCTTCGACTACATGTGGTGGCACCCAATCCTGTAGCAGTACGAAGTTTCCAAGATGGTACAGGCGACGACATGAAGGCAGGATATTCTCCTCGATGTAACCGTCAGCGTTCACTTTCAGTCCGGGGTCCACGAAGAAAATATCGGTCTTCCCATTCCAGGAACTTCCGGTCCATACCATCAACCGCGCCTTGGCGACTGCGGTGAAGATGATATCCTGGACCGTAGCGACGTTGTCGGAGCTGCTCGATGTTGGAGGTCTCCCAATATTGTAGGCCAATATTAAGTGTCTTCAAATTTTTGCTGCAATTGGTTCTGAATAAGTTATAAAGCTTCCAAGCTGCCTTAAAATGTCTCTGTAGTAGTTATCCAGAGCACTTTGTTGTGGGACTTGACGTTAATATTGCCAGCTTCCGTAGTAGTCTGCAGCCCCTGCTACCCTTGCCTCTAACACGCTTGCCCTTGTAAGCCACCCTGTGAGCCTACATAGCCTATTTTCTGAAGTTCAGGGCGCACCTTTGCTTCGAATGCCGCGGTTTCTCCCTCACTTCTCCTTTGCGTGTTTTTTGTTTCTTCTTATCCATATTAATTATTATTGATCTGATCTCGACGAAAGGTATTCGGACAACAGCTGGAAGATCAATTTGTACAGAACTGTTGCTGTGCTTGCCAAGGTTCTCTGAAATTTACTGTGTGCGCCTCTGCGAAACGCACCTTATACCCTGGAAAACGGGGTAATTGCTTTCAAAGATTTTAGTTTTGAAGTAAAAAACCCGTCATCCTCACATAGTCACCCTCAAGACTTGTGCGGTCGCTGATCGTGTTATTGCTAGAGCGGGCGACAGAAAAGCAGTAATTCGTCCGTGCAGTGGGATCAATTGTTTAGTGGTCTTTTTTATGCTGGAGCGACACGATGAACATCATATTATTCGCCCAGTGCTTTCACAAAAAAAGTTCGACCATCTGGTCGGCGGTTGTCCAAACGACCGTTTGATGGGATGGGAACTACAGAGTGATCGCTCTGGTCCAGCGATCACCATCGAATCGGCGATGTACCAGGCCAGCGTGAATTTCTAAATTTTATCCAGGGCGTAAATGGACCTTATTAGATTAGAAGATGGGCAGGATGCCAGACTGTGAGACTGCAGCGCTTATCCTCCTACACTAGCGGCCGGCACTGACTGGTACCCATAAATGCGTTCCCGCCTATGGCATTAGAGCGCTTCTGCATCGGTAGCGCGTCGTAGCGAGTCGACGCGCGTCAACGCGATCTCTGAGCGCTGCTTGATAGACCACAATTTCCAGAGGTCGGAACTGGAGCCTTCAACTCAATTGCAGGGGCAATTTTCATAAGGCCATCAGGAGGTCGATTCGATATGAGGTGCTCGACTGCCCCTACTTTGACCGTCATCATGTCGAAATTTCTCCTTTGAGACCTAACAGATAGACACGTCTTCCATGAGGGCTCATTGGCCGAATTTCGCCGCGCAGGGCGACTGCGTGATTGGATTTGTCTCTTGGGGAATCGAAGCGTCAGTCATTATCATGGGCGATTCTGCTAGAATTGTTCAGCAGTCCTGGAGACCCCTCTGTAAAGAGCAACAGTCAGTACTCTAAGAAACCAGTCTACAGTGGTATCCTGGGTAGCGGAAGCAGCACTGTTCCCACGCCGTCGGGTGTGCTGGACCGATTCTTGAATCGGCTGGCGCCCAGGCAGACCAAGCCTTCCCATCTCAGTGATGAAGTTTGACTGCTAAAGTAGAGAAGGAAGGATGGATCTTCCTCACTGACTAGTCCTTTTTTGGGATTTCGATGCGAGGACTTTATCCTTCATCCTTTTAGCACGACTTTACCAGCTAAGCTGATCATCAAGAGTCCTGGGAACTCAAGCTCTGGCGAGTTTAAGGAGACTCCAAAGACGCTGAGGTTGAGACCAGTGTCCGATCTAGATGCCCACTTAACAGGCCACACGATTTACAGGTGTTTTCGGTGAGCAATGTGTTATTCGTTCCTCCCTACACTTTTGTGTACAAAGAACTTCATGAGTCGGACCAGCACTCAAGTGTTTTGTCCCCCATAACGGGACATCCTTGATTGAGGGCTTCTTCGAAGCACATGGGGTAGAGAGCGCCCAGCACGATCATTTGCCTTGAGACGCCCACCGCGAGGGATTCCTAGTCTGCGCAATCATTCATCATTTATGTGAATCGCTTTGAAACGAAGATACTGCGTGTCATGCACCAAGAGCTTTCCTACTATTGAAACGAGGTGCCTGGCCTAAGTACCTGTACCTAAGGATGGTGCTACCGGGACGGAACTGAGATCCGTCCGTTTGCGTGCCGTTGCCGAATTTCCCTCCTTCTGCGTACTACCGCCCTCCTTTACCCATCCCCGGGTTCACCAGCCGTGTTCTTAAATTTCTTCAACCTTCCTATCGCTCTTCCGGAAATCCTTGTATCGAAAGTTCTCACAGGTTTTCTCCACAAAGCCCTTTCTGATGGGAATGCGGAAGACGCAATAGCCACATGTGAAACGCCGGAAAACTCGAGAAAAGTCAGTAGCCCAGAAACATTTCTCAAGGGCGAGTTATGACCATAAGACCCCACTCCTTCCCGTTACCAAATGCCTCCCTGTCGCTGGGAATCCCCGACGACGCGCGATGTGCCCTGCTTATGAAATTTGACGGCGAATTGCGTTGTCCTCCAGATACCATCTCGTTGAAGAGAAATAGGTACTGTTCGGCTTGATGGGGGCATTTCGATGGTCCCCATTGATCATGAGATGCGTTTTGTGCAGACATGTAACCTCCTGTAATGCTATGCGAAAGCATGAGCTTCGTTTACTCTTGACCAGAGTCCCCAGGTTTCATGAAGGTGAAACGTGCAGCTTAACAGAAACTAGCGAAGTGCAAAATGCCCCCTCCTAGCATAATGGCGCCGAAAAATACCTTACTACGTGCGATGCCTTGCAAACAGACCATCCGCAGCTTTTTTTTCTTGGCCGATCGATTCTGTCATTTTTATTTGCAGTACCTGGTCTGGGCGCGAGGCCAGGATGGGCGCGCTGATAGCCCATTCCACGGACCAGGTGGGTGTTCGGCGATGAACAACAAGCGCGTGACCCCCCTGAATGATGGCTGTAGTTCGCGTAGTACTACGCCTTCGGGGAATTGCGACATTTGGCTGAGTATCGGAGCGCAGCCTAAACATCGGATACTCAGCCATCCGTCAAACATTTAGTGCAGCCGTATCGATCGGCCAAAGGGTGGCCCGAGCTGTGGTCCGTTCACGTCCCGTCGTCGTCGTCGTAGCTGCCGCCGCCGTCGTCGCCATTCCAAATGAGTAAAACTGAGTGAGTTTCAAGAGAGTTCACATCTCGTTCGAAGTGTTCAGACAACGTTTCCCGTAGAGTGTTTACTTAGCGCGCGCGGCCCTTCGCCCCGGCCCGACCCTTTCATATCGTCCCTGTTTCGGTTCGTTTAACGGCGATATTTCGAACTGAAATCTCGCGTCATGTCCGAACTGTCTCAACCGATGTTCCCAAGATCTCGGATCTATGACGGGTGGGTCTGGCGTCGATCATGCGCCTTTATCTCTGCTTTCGATCACTGGTCTTTTGTTATTGCTTCACACTGTGAAACCTTTTCATTGATCAAAAACTACTTCAAAACTTTTTGATCAATTGGTTTCTCGTGAATAGCATACTCATAACTATAAATAGATACTGTTTGATTCGGCAATACTATTTTATCCCGGAAAAGCAAAGGGAGAACTGAATACTTCTCTTTACGGTCAACGATTACACATTATTTTCTTCCACACATGGAATTTAGACTCCTTCTAACATTGTAATCATCATTTTGAATGAAAATAAAACGTTACATGTCCAAAGGGATCGTAAAATATGCTAGCAGGCCCTTATACCTGCCTCACCCGTTACTCGTACTGTTTCGATTCCAAGTTTTGAAAATCTCATCTTTTTTGCTGTATGATAATACAAGGGGGTAGATATTTTCTACCAGGAGATCAGCATTATTGTTGCTTTTATTGAACGTTTTCGGGTGATTAATTATTTTACAATTCAGTTTTTGTTTTCTGTTGTTAGCGTCATCTCGCTTGCGTGGGAAAAGTTTTTGATTCTATTCGTTTTGAGTGAGCTTCAAAATATGTAGCACAAACTTTCGAGAGCGTTGAACTAACTTTCCCTATATTGCTTACCCAAAGCGTTTTGGGTAATCTATAGGTTTTATTATCTTTAGTCTTATTATATGGGTGTACCTCTTAAATGTCAAACTTTTCGCTGATTTTTTTTGCTGATTTCCACATTTACATTTATTCATATATTCACCCAATTACTATAGACTACTAACTGATCTGTTCGATAATTAACTAATCCACAGCTATGTTGATGGTCTGGAAAGGATCTCACTCGTAACTTTAACCAAAAATATAAGTTTTCTTTCGTACATGGTTGAGCTAACCAATTACCCAGAGAAACGGCTGGTTTTTCTTTGAGTGATTTGAAAGTCACAACAATCACACGAAAACAGCTGCGGAACTACCTGGCAAATACTCACTGTTTACATCTTGGTCACACATTTGCACAACGTACTCAAAATTGGTGATTTTTTTGCTCTTTCTCTGATCTACCATTAGTTCTCGATTCTCTTCCTTTTGAAATAGTGCAATTCCTTAGTAATTATTGGGGTGCTTTATTTCTTACATCGGCTGATTTTTCTGACACAATACTTCCCTTCAAAAGTTTCAGTTATGATAAACTCGACATTTCTTATCACTAATTTGTAGTAATTATTCTCGAAACCGCTTAATGTAATGAAAAGTGGCGTTTGAGGTTTAGCGGCATGTAATCTGAGACGACATGACACGAGTTCGTTTCCCGTCCAACTTTTGGTTTGGCGCGCCATATGTTAGGAATTCACGAGGATTTTGTTCATGACAAAGTCAAACGTCAAATTGTTTGAAAGTTTTCCCCTGTGTATTTCTCTAGCCACTAACTTTTAGGAAAAGAAAGTTCACTTGAACAATGCTTTTAAAGATAAATCGATCTACTCATGGTTATTAAAAGCAGGCTAGTAGTGGCACTTCCCTTAGCGGTAGAGGACATTCAAAATCCAAGCATTCAAAAGACTCACTGTGTAAGACTACTAAAACTGGATAATCAAATGTCGTGCTTGAATATCGTATTTGATTTGGAGCGGTAACGTAGGGTGGACAGTAGGGTAACTTCAGTAGGGTATAAAACCATTAACCTATCCAAAGTCTCTGCAAAACCTTTCTGGAGGCTGTGGTCATTTGAGCTCTAGCCCTGAGCTTTTCCGGGAAAGTATACCGAGGCGCGGTTTGGTGATCTCTTCCAGCTTCGTTAGCGCCAAAGTTGGTAAACCTTTTCCGTGATTTATCGTACTTGGTTCTCCCACCGCAAGGTTCTTCCCTTCATCTACACCTAAGAAGTCCTCCAGTCTCTTCAATGGCTGCGTTCATACTTTGCGACCAGCGTCCACCACCGTTTCGAGCGTTCGCCGGCACAGGCAAAGAGGAAAGCATAGACATCAATCAAGCGAACGCCAGCGTCCAGGAGTAGAGAGTATGGGGAAGTAGGAGGGTAGCAGACAGCTGGATTAGGCGTCGTGAAATTGCGGCGTGTGCAACCGCACCGTACAACTGCTAGAAGCACAGTATCATGCAATTTTAAAGTACGGTATAGCGCGTTGCTGTTGCCCTCCGTAAATTCGTAGCGCCTAGTCCAGCTAGCTGTTACCCTCCTACTACCCCACACTCTCTACTCCTGAACACAGGTGAGCTGGCAAACGCTGAGGAACGCTGCCGCGAAGTTTGAACGCAGCCTGACGGTAATCTCGGTACTGTACAAGGAGCCATTTGAATGCACAGAATTGCACCGCTTACCATTTCACTGACTTCGCTTGGAGATGGAAGGCAGCCAGTGAGGGCAATACAAGTTAATGCTTCAGAATAGCTACAGCTCTATATTCGAGATATTGTCAATCATATTAATGAGAATTGTTAGTCATATATCAATCCAGCGCATGAGTTGTTTTCGACGAAACTCGGAACACCGTAACCCTGTTTGCGAGATTATGTGAGAACTACTTCTTTCAAGAGGAGCTCGAAATGCGAGCAGCGGGAGTAAAAAGTGCAGACAATAGTTCATGTGTAATGCCCATTCAATTAGCCGTGCGAACTTGAGAACTCCAGTTTCTCAGACGGGTAGTAGTTTTCGAAAAGGAAGCGACGAATAAAATGAAGATATGAATGAAGTAAAAATGTTATAACCTTCGTATCGCGCACTGGCGATAAACAGCAGTTATCAAACAGTAACAGCTTAATAGACGTAAAAATGATTTTTCAGTTACTACTCAGAGGAGAAGACATTCAGTGCGGCAGCATACACAAAACCCAAACCTCCGCCGATTTCACAGACGAAACTAAGCGGACGAGGGCTAAAGGTAGGTGAATAGCGGCTGTTAGGCAGTCAACTGAAGTTGGGCTGAATAATTTATTGCTTGAAACGCTTGCATGAAGTGCGGTGAGGTGATTGGTTTACTTTTTAACTTGTGTGGGAGGTGAGCTAGAGCAATTTTACTGGCCTGAGTTCGTAGTGCATTTCGAATGAATGGTTAGTGCTGCCCAATTATTCCTATTCATCTCTTGTCTATGTGGTCTGCACATTTTGAACTGATCTTTGTTCTAGGATCTCGATGATCATGATATCGACGGTTTACTCTCCAACTTGAGCATTGAAGAACTAGAAGATCTTAACGATGATTTTGATCCTGACGTAAGTCTAGAAGGTTTTACTTTTATTCATTCTCCGCAACTTTATCTTCTTCTTTGTTGATCCGTGAGTATGATCTGGTCCATTTTTTTTATTAACTGTACCTGCAGATTTTCTAGCTTTGTAGGGCGGCACCATTAATTTAAGGATAGCCTTTTTCTCGACTCATGGGTTGGTCTTTTCGGTAATAAATTTAGTCAAAGGCAACCCTAAATTTCTGGAATGGGTGCCTGCTGGTGCTTTACAGTTTTTGAACTCTTTACACTGATACTTTGCGGTTGGCTGCAAAATCGCGACGTTCATCATCTCGGCTCTATTTATAATCTGGAAAGGTTATTCCCATTATAAATTTACCGACGAAATGCAGCAATAAAAAGATGCCCTTTGGTTCGCCCCCGTAGGTCTGCGATACGAAGGGAGGAATAGTCGGAGTACAAGGTTTTTTTTGCCATACTGAGTACTTCGCGTTGAAAGACCAATTCTATGAAAGAAGAGAAGTAACAGTCACTATAGTCCCCGTATGTGCATGACGCTTCACAGGGATTCTGTCTTCTCGGGCGACAGCAGTGAAGCCTATTTCGGCGAGGTTCGCCTCAGGTAGTAGGGAGGAGACGTGGGAAAGGGATTTTTGGAGCTCCTCTTACCTCTTAAGAGCTGTGAAATATTAGGAATATAATCTTAAAACTCTTTGCAGAAATTAACCCGCTCATGTTGGACATCCTCCCGCACGTTTCGGCAAAAATCACGGCAGGCTCACAAGACAAAAAAAGAAATGGTGTCGAAACGAAGTTTGCGCGATTTTGTGGCAATATTAGCAGGACGCATCCTTCATTGTGGAAATAACAACAGAAGGGGGTCGCTTCACTTGCCGCGAGATGGGCAGGATCGTATACAGTCTTGGAAGTGATCCTTTCAAATTGTTATTTTCCCTGATTCCTCCCTCTCACGCTTTGCCCTATATCTTTCCCTGCTTAACTGGCAAGTAGTGGAGGAGGGGTCTTACCGAGGGGAGGGAAATCTGGGGGAGGGTCGTATTCAGCAAAAGTTCTGCACAGTGCAATGATGAGCCGTATTTATAAGAGTTTATAGGCATCAATGGCTAGCTGTTGACAGATATCCTCTAAATGGCCCACGTCCAGAAAAAAAAGAAACGAAAAAAATATATATATGATGTAATAGGAAAAGCGATGTAATTTTTTCGGAATACACATTGTTTATTTTAATCCTACTCGACGAGCATAACTGTGCTATAATTTTTCCCTGGAATATTTACTCATTTATATTCCTAGACTTCAATTATATGAATTTTCTAAAGTGAGAATTTTTTCACAAAAGGAACCACCTACTTCAGAAATATCGGATTGATGGGGATTTTTAAATGTGCAGTTGACTTTCTTTCTTCGTTTGAGCTTTTTAAAATCAATTTTAGCGATTCCGTTTTTTGTTGTGATTGAAGAATTGACCATGCACAAGTAAATTGCATACTTCTGCCGCTAAAAATCGAATTTAAGGGAAGTCCCTGCGCCCGCAGTTCTGAGAGCTGAAATACAATATTTTTTCCTATAGGGTTCTTGAGTACATTGCGCGGATGGTACAAGCCAAATTTGTAAACTCTCATCTGCGCCCTATTGATTCTAGTCACTGCTCTCAATGATTTATCGTTTCCGACTGTAATGTGTAAGTTCTGTCGACATGAGTGGTGTTGTCTTCTCAATCGATAGCATTGCAAAGTTTGCTGTGCGCGATTTGAATCGAGATATGTAAACATTGCGTTTGCCTATAATAGCCCGATTCGAGTTTGCACACCTCCACAGACCAGAAAGGATATGCGAGGTGAGCATTCGTAACGCGTTGAGTGGTTACACTCCCACTCCCATATAGTTTGTTCTTGGTGGAGGATACGGTCATCCGATCAAACTTTATCTTTCTGTGGTTCAGATGGCTAACGGATGGGAAAATAGCATGGTTGAGAAAGTGTTGCGTTGAAGGGGGGAAAGGGGGGGGAACAAAGAAAGGGGGTTTCTTTTGTCGTGTGCAGCTTGAAGAAAATTCCCTCAAACAAGTGTTAGGGGTAGTAGGTGCTCAGTCATGAACAGCAGCCCTTAAGTGACCTTCCAGCAGAGAGAGATCCGAGCAAAACCTTGAGAACACTCTGAACAGAGACCCTCCTAGCAGTGGGGTCGGCACCTCAGACGGGCTTGTCGGACGTCGGCAAGCTCAATCAGCAGGATTCGACGTGCAACCATTCCCGGCAAGAGCACAGGAAATCACCCTACGACGCTCCAGGCAACGCTATGTACACACGCATTCCGCTTGTAAGCCGTTGTCTTGCAGAGTGAAAGTAATCGTGGTTGCAATAATCACGCGTCTCTAGCTTCTTTATCTCGCCCTTTCGAGTGACGAAACTGGTATATTCTCCGCGAATGCAGTCAACGATGCCAATGATCTGTGCCAAATGCACAAAGGCAATTCGCGGATAACTGTGTCGCAGGAACTGTCTTTAATGAAAGCACGGTGATCGTCAAATCGTCGAAGTGATAAGCAGAAATGTTCTCATCAGTCGTTTTTCGACGAAGCAGCCAGCTCAGGACGGGTTCATACCTTGAGGAATTGAAGAAATCGCGAAAGCCAGCGTACGCGTATCGATCTGGAGAATCAAACAATCAACAATTCGTGGTATTGGAAGATTTTAGGAGTGTACGCAAAGAATCATATCATACCGATCTGGAGAACTGAATAATCGGCGAATTGAAGTACTGACTAATTGTGGAAATAGAGAACTGTGTACATTAATCTTCCCGGTTTCTTCAAGTGAGTTCTTCACTGTCGTCAACTATGGACGCGATCTTATTGTTGCACTGAAACCAACACTGAAAACCATATAAAGTCAATGGATGTTCAAATTAGAAGCTGTATGGGAGGTCTCCACTTTGTCCCTTGTTGTGACCTCTTCATGA
The DNA here is from genome assembly GCA_036418165.1 of Cooperia oncophora. Classification (NCBI taxonomy): domain Eukaryota; kingdom Metazoa; phylum Nematoda; class Chromadorea; order Rhabditida; family Trichostrongylidae; genus Cooperia; species Cooperia oncophora. The sequence continues at coordinate 41,081 of MU912343.1, forward strand.
TGTCGAATATCGAACTGCTTCTCCAAACGAGGTTGATGTTCGTGATATACTCGTTCCCACATACTTGTTCCCACCTTCACCATTTCCTTGCTTGTTTTTTTTCTCATGATTTGGGAGATTTCGCCCTTTTGCAGCAAACCACTATACCCCTTCCTTCTCGAGAGATTACGTGAGTGATTGTTTACCCATGAAAATGGGTCTAAGCTGAGTGAATATGGCCAACCAAATGGTTCACCTAGGTTTGTAGCGTTTGAATTTGGGGCCAGGTTTGAACGTGAAAAGCGATGACGTTTTTGCTTTTGATCTGGAGACAGTCCGTTAGCTAATTCCATTATTGTTTAGTAAAGGGTACCATAATCGTATTAGTTATTAGCGATCTCCGGAGCGAACCATTTATGAGCCTTTCATACGATAGCTGGACAATTTTCTCTCCTTTAAAACGCACAACCTTGAGGAAGAACGCTCGAAAAAGTTGGCTGTGTTGGTCAGTAGTGCTGCTGTACGAATTTCGTATCTTGAAAATAGGGATACCTTTTCTGTTTTTTTTTTCAAAATGAAATTATCCGGTTTGCAGTTTGTATGGAAACAATTTGCTTCAAATCTCCAGCGCTTGCTTCAATATACTTCAAAAACTTGTAAAGCCTTCGGCCTTGCGGTTCCATGCCAATATCTGACGATTACGGTTAAACGTGTGAGTGCTGTAAGGCTACGGCATAAAAGCCGTTAAGCTGAGAGGGTAAAAGCGGCCCTGGTGGCGTAACGGATAGCGCACTCGCCCGGAAAGCGTGAGGTGCGGGTTCGACTCCCGCCTGGGGCACGACTTTTGCCCACAACTCAGCATTCTTGTGATAACATTCGGAACGCGTACTGCGGCGTTAAACAGCAGTTATCATAACAAAACAGCTTCAAAAATTATGATCTCGGTTTTTTTAATTTTAAGGCTTGAATAAAGTACAGAGTGCTCAACACTTATCTGAGTGTGTAACAACAATGTGAAACTCCAAAAGTTTATTCCAAAAGACTCAAAAGACAGTGAAAGTTTCAAAAGTTTGTT
>MU912343.1:42234-90916 GCA_036418165.1 Cooperia oncophora
CTCAAACTATCGTCCAATTCGCCTCCTTTCACACACCATGAAAGTCTTTGAGTGAATTATTGACGCCCGTGATATCGTCCAGCTTTCCACCAATCAGTGTGGCTTCGTGGCGGGTTGTAGCACCGTCGACGCTATACATGCCGCTCGCCTACTGCTGGAGAAACACCGTGAGAAGCGAAAGCCCGTGCATGTAGCCTTCCTAGACCTGGAGAAGGCATTCGATCGGGTGCCGCGTGATGTTATATGGTACGCTTTGAGGCGGCACGGCGTGCCCGAAGAGCTCATTGAGTGGGTGCGCATCCTTTACTCATGCCCAGGGAGCCAAGTTCGCTTTACATACGCGGGTGGTTCTCAGTGAGTTTTCCATCACCGTCGGGGTACATCAAGGCTCTGCGCTCTCCCCACTTCTTTTCGTGGCCGTCATGGATGCCATTTCACGAGATCTTCAGAAAGAAGTGCCATGGACCCTGCTTTACGCTGATGACGTGATGCTTGCTTGTGAAGATAAGAGCGCACTGGAACAGCAGCAGGTGCAAGCTTGGGCCGAGCGTCTGGCTAAGTTTGGACTCAGGTTGAACGTCAACAAAACCGAGTACCTGACAACTGACCCAAATGAGACGGGCTCCATTAAGATCGATGGCACGGTGCTCAAGCGCACGGAAACATTCAAGTATCTCGGATCAGCACTTGCGTCCGACGGCAGTCTGAACTCGGAAGTGAGCGCACGAGTGAGTGCCGCGTGGTCTAAGTGGCGATCCATGTCCGGGATCCTTCGCGACAAGAAAATGCCGGAGCGGTTCAAATCGAAAGATCTATCGTACTGTCGTCCGACCTGTCGCGTTATATGGTGCCGAGTGGCTGGCGCCGTTCGACAAAATCAAGTTGAGGCTCGCCTTGCGGTAATGGAGATTGCAAGTATTGCTGCGCTGGTACGGCGGGTCCGCGTCACGCGAGCGCGACGCATCGTGTAATTGATGTCATGCGGTAAGAAGTATGGCTGTTAGCCCCCATAAGACGGAAAAATGCGTAAACCGGGCTTCTGTATTGGTATGGGCCCGTACTTCGCCGCCAAAGCGCTGATTACTCTGGTTCCGCGAATATACTGTTTCGAACTCGAAGGGTACCAGGAAAAGCGGCAAAGGGAGCGTCCAGAACAGCGCGTGGCTCGACACGGTTGCCATATCGACTGAAATAGGCCACGGCATCCACCCCTGATCAGGCATCTAATCGGGATAAGTGGCGTAGTTGTATCAAAAGAGCGGACCCCGCGATCAAGCGGGACAAACGCTGAAGAAAGAAGAAGAAGAAGAAGATCACACCGGTGTTGTATGATCGAACTGCTTTACTCAATTGATCGGAAATGAAAGGCAGTGTCGGTGACCATATTAGCGCAGGAGGTCGAGATTACAGCACATAAGACATTGGAAGCATTCTGGATTACCCTCAAAAAAAGGACCCTCAGATGAGATAGAAAGGGAGAGTGTGTGGCCATAACGCGTGAGCTGGCACCCTTTCTCGACCTTTGCAAGTTTTGATCTACCGTGAGGTCGAGGAGGGTAAATAGTATTAGCTACTTCAGTTCCACAGGACGGTCGACGCCGCATCGCGGCGGCTGATCAGGTGAGCCATAATACTATTGATTGATATCGTTGGATGCTTTACTAGTCTAGGGAAATTGTCTTGAGATTGTTTAGGCGCTTGAGCGGGCAAGTTACATCTGTTTTTTTTGTCCATTTCAGGCTCAGACGAAGGCGAAGACGCCGAAACGTAGGCCTACTAATAAAGCGATTAATCTTGTAACATACGAAAAGGAAACATCTTCACATTCATTCACTTACGGCGAGAGTGCGAGTGCCCTACATTAGATTAGAGCTAGAGTCTTTTTTCCTTCGAAGTGGTTGCACTAGTGCCACCCTCGTGAGTGTGCTGCATAGAATTTCCGGTACGCTGTTCTAACCACCATAAAGCATCTGGTTTTTTCTCATCGGAAAATTGTTCAGAAAGCATTACAGAGATCTGGATTGAGTGATAACTAGCTGTAAAAGTTTCAAATTTCTAATGAAAAGTATCTACACCCTCTGGTTATTTTGAATACTGATTTTTTTTCTAAAATTGGGAAAGGTAGTATACTTTTATGGGCAATGTTGTTTTCATACCTATTAATACAGACGTACCTTTTTGTTATCCACACATACCACTGGAGGTAGTATTGACAAGAAACAGTTGGAAGGCAGTGGAATCGTTGGGACGGGAGCGAATATTTTGAACAGGCGAATGAGTAATGCAGTTTTATATGCCTCTTGTCGATTCGATTCGACATTACACCACATACTTCGGCCCTGGCAACAGCCTTATGCTTTACTTGTTGGTCTTCGTTTCTGTTAAATTCTACAATCATTTGTTCAGAATACAATGCTGCCTCCATCGCAGCGTTGTCGCGATCAGACGACGAAACCTCCAACCGGTCCTTTCAAAAGAGATCATCTTTTGAAGTATCTAGAAGAGAAGGCAAAAAACGAAAAGGACTGGGAAGATGTGGTGCCCTTTTCACTAGGGACAAAACGCGGTATGTTTTGATTGTAAGTGACTTCTTTGCTAGAACTGATATTGTAATGCAAGATTTCTCCTATTGCAGGCAAAGTATGGGAAGGTGATAGTGGTCGTGAATCTGCTGAAGATGGCACAACATCAGAAGAACATCCAGCGTCCAGAATTGCTCGGATGGAGATGCCGATCGAACTTGATCTAGATGATGACGATGATCTTGATGAAGCATTGGACGGCGCACCTGAACGAGATCTCGTAGATCTTGCCGGAATCCTTGGTAAGCAATTTGAGATGGGGCTTCGCTAGATACCAGCTTAATGTTAGCAGTTATGTTAGTTATGATGAGCTGTTGCGCTGGTGAAACATACACAAGAAGCTGTTTTGTTATGATAACTGCTGTTTTACGCCGCAGTTCGCGTTCCGAATGTTATCACAAGAATGCTGAGTTATGGGCAAAAGTCGTGCCCCAGGCGGGAGTCGAACCCGCACACGCTTTCCGGGCGAGTGCGCTATCCGTTACGCCACCAGGGCCGCTTTTACCCTCTCAGCTTAACGGCTTTTATGCCGTAGCCTTACAGCACTCACACGTTTAACTTGGTGAGCCGGTCAGCCGTAATCGTTAGATATCGGCAATGAATTCGGAACGCGAACTGCGGCGTTAAACAGCAGTTATCATAACAAAACAGCTTCAAAAACTTGTAAAGCCTTCGGCCTAGCGGTTCATTTATCTAACGATTACGGCTGACCGGCTCACCAAGTTAAACGTGTGAGTGCTGTAAGGCTAAGCCGTTAAGCTGAGAGGGTAAAAGCGGCCCTGGTGGCGTAACGGATAGCGCACTCGCCCGGAAAGCGTGAGGTGCGGGTTCGACTCCCGCCTGGGGCACGACTTTTGTCCCATAAAGCATTCTTGTGATAACTACATAAGAAGGTTTATTCAGGTATGCACAATATTCTGAACCAGCCGCAGTACTATAATGCCTTGAAAGGAAAGCAACAAGATGACGGTACGGGTACGACGTTCACTAGTATCATCCGAGCATATGAGCCAAAGCAAACCCCGGATGAGCCCGATAATGACACCGATGTTGAAGAATGCATCAAGTGAGTTAGATGACTTACATCTTTATTATTTAGTTAGTTTAACTTATTTACTTAATCGTCCAGTATTCTTGAAAGAAGAAGGATAAATTTATGCCGTGCAACATCATTCCTTTTGTGCAACAATGCATACATTCTATGTACTTCCATTCAAAATCTCAGTGATTTACTGAATGCGATGTGGCCCGTGTAATAAATTGCAAGGGACAAACCATGTATAAATAGTCTAATAATTCTACATAGTAATGCTTAATAATAATATTAGGTTGTCCCAAAAGTTCGTGGACATTTTTTGAATCTCGTATCAGATCTTTCCGCAGCCATTTCGAGATCCAGTTATGTGGTCTATGGGAAGTGTGTTAGGTAAGCATTCCACAGCTTCTTCACCGTCCCTCGCAGTCGCTGTTCTCATATGAAAAACGGTAATTGAAATTCATCATTTTCGACACACTTCGCTATATGAATCTCTACCAAGCCACAACGTGGTTGGAGCCATAAGCGGCATTTCCCTTATTTAGATCTTGATGTTACCTTCCACAGTACGGCTTTGGAATGGCCCAATTGCTTCCGCTTTAGTGACTTCTATCTGGGTGAAAAACTTCGTCCAAGGAGGCCACCTGCCTTGGATTTGGACCTGTGTTCCTTGATTAAAACCAATTCGTACAAATCAACTTGCTATCTAGTCCTTACACTTGACTGGTCCCAAAGCACAAATGAGAGAGGGCCTCGCTCCCTTAGAAAAGTTCTGAAGTTCGGTCAAAATTTTTCTCATGAGTTGACCAGTACTCCAAGGGGAGCACATGTGGGTACTGTCTACAACTTTTCTCCCGCTTCCGCTGTACGGGCTGGTTGAACAGCACTGTAACTGGATATGGAGTGGGTGCCTCTAGGTGAATCACTCCCGGGAGCGCCAGCGGCTAGATCCCCCAGAAAGGGCAGAACCGATCGCGCAATCCTATCAATCCAGTAGGGCGGTGAGACTGTGTATGTGGTGGGGTTTCTTTCTCCCTTCCCATAATGGAATTTCTTCTTCTCAGCGCTGTGGTAACCTACGAACCCTATTGTAATCAACTGCAAAGGGGGATGAAAATCCCCACCATTTGGTCCCACAACCGAGCAATGTTTGCCTACTCCACCACAGCTCAGGGTCACACATTTGGAAAACGACACTGCTCGAGATCCCGAAGCTTAGCTGGGGAATTCCACCACAGTCTTCGTGTAGCCCTGACTTAGCTCTTTCCGATCGCCATCTAAACTAATCCCACAGCGGCCATCTTTGGGAAAAAAATACGATTTTTGATAGTACCTCAAAAATGACCCAGCTGCCTTTCTGGGCACAGAACTAAGAGGCTTCTGGAAGCAGGGCAACCACACATTGCGTAGTGATTGGCAACAAGTTGCCAATGAAGGTGACATATATACAGTTGATCAGAATTGCTTCCCACTAGAATATACTTAGTTCGAAAAAATGTTCGAAAATCCCACGAACTTTTGGGACAACCTAATACTTAAAGGCAATTCCCGCGACCACACTTCATAGGTAATACAGTTCAAAAATAGAATTGCCCTGTGATTGTTGACTTATTGAAGAGAAGGAACCACGAAAAAGCGCCCGCAATAAGACCCTCTTTATTTCAATTGATCATGATCACGGACGAGCGTAAGGTGGTCAAGATCAACTGTGGATTGCAAAAGGCGGCGATACACTGATAAGAGACGAGAGAGGCCAGAAAACGACGGGCGAGAGAGCGCAATGGCAGTCTCACAACGACACGGTCACTGGAGGCCGGCATGGGCCTATCGGGCGCCAATGGGCCTAAAACCTGAGCGCGCTGCGTTTTGCTTGCTGTTTTTCAACTTTTAAAAGCGGTATAGCCTCTGACGTTGCCTGCTTGACCGTCGTGCACGGTTATGAGAACCTAGCCTTAGTTTATCGCGGAACGTGCCTTTAATAATAGTCTGCTTTGGTTTCTTTATCTTGACCATAAACCTTTGTTGGATCCCTGACTTCTGTGTTGTCTCTGGGAGTGTCGAAGTAGACGATACGCACAGTAAAGTTTATCTGGCGAGTAACCACACACAAAACTAACTCAACCCTACCGCTCACCTCTCTTAAATACGCTCTCAAAAGAGGTGCGCAGTATCACACTTTATCAGAGTTCATTCCTCTATACAACACCTCCCCCCAGTAGAAAGACAAGGAAAGTTTTGAACAACAATATTTGTCTTTCTACTTACAAGGGAAACAAAAACATTCATAATTTGAATCTACACATCAATGCCATATCGTTTCACGGGTCTTCGTATTCTAGTCGATCGTCGCAGTTGATGGTTCTGGAGAGCACGGTATAGCGGTGTTGACGTCCAAGTCACTAGCAACCTCGTCGCTGCTTCTTAGCCGATTGTCATCCAATTCTAACACGTCGAGCAGGATTTTAACGATTTGTCTTCACATCTCCAGTTTGCGGTTGTGTTGCTGTGCCGTAATTGATTAGCGAGTTTCCGCATCAGCCTTCCTTCAACGATCTGCATAGTTTGACCCTCCCGAAGTCGTTTGCGACACACTCGCTTGCCTTCCATGCTGCAAGCGTAGGGGCTTTCCACACTCTGGGCGTACACGTCATCTCCCTTTTGGGAATTCCTGCGAGCTTGTACCGCTCCTTTATCTAGTTATTGTTCCTTTATTTTCCTTCGATTTTCTTCGGCGTACAACCATGTCGATGATTTAGTTCTGTCCTCAAGACATCTGTGTGGGGTGGTTCGGTATGCTTGCCGTATAACATTGAACGTATCCTCTGACAGTTTCTCTTCCCCTTTGAGGTTTCTGATTCCTCTCTTCAACGTTTTCTTCAACTCTTCTTTACGTCTGGGGTTGCAGTTGGCCTTCACTTCAGCCATCATTTCTATGTGGTACATCAAATTCTCATTTGCTCGAATCCATTCGAGACCCAAGAGTGAGCTATGCGGCGTCACATAGGCTTCTCCTTCAGTGTTGACACCTTTCATGGTAATCTTGCATTTAAGCTTTCCATATATCTTCATTGTATCTCCACTTGCATTTTTCACGACTATATTGGTCTTCTCCAATGCTGGGGAGCCCATCTTCTTCCAAATCTTCTCGTTCAGTAACGTGATGTCTGATCCAGTATCGAGAAGGAATTTGACAGAGTAGTTGTTCACTACAGCGTCGATGTACACACGGGAAGAGTTGGCTTGAACTGCTGCATTTGCGATCTTGACGATTCGTACTTGCTTTCTCGGACCTCTATTGTTTCTGTTCCCCGAGAACTTCTCTTTAGTATGCTGAGTTTTCTGCGTCGCCTCTGTGCGACTCGCAGTCTTCTTTTGTCGTAAAGTGTCACAAAACCTTTCCTTGTGACCGACCTTCCTGCACTTCTTGCAGAACCAAGGTTTCGTGTTGGCCATTCCACTTAGCACGATGGTTGGCCTTCACATTCAACCCATTTTTGCTATTTCCTTCCAGCCTTCTTGGACGGGACGTGGCTTCCACTAGTTTCATAGTTCCGGCGACAACTTCACTGTCTCTCTTAAGGCTTAAGAAGTTTTCGCACTCCTGATGCAATTGTTGCAGTGAGACCGTTTTGCCTGCTTTGTGGTCTCTATCCAGAACTGTGATCAGCCTCTGCCTGATCTCTGCCTCCTGCTGTGATTTCAATCCGAAAATCCACAGCAAGCATTTGATTCCGTCCGAGTCTAGCTCGTGAATCTTTGCTCTCTCGCAAAATTCATTCACACGACCGGTATACGTGAGGAAGTCTTCTGATTGGCTCTTCTCTAGCTTGAGACATTGATATCTCGTGGTGAACAATGACGACTTGAAATCAAACAGCTGCTTGAGTATGTCCACCGTCTCGGTGAACCCGATTTCCGTCACATCTCTTTGGCCAGCCACATTCGCTGGGTACTTCTCGCCAAAGATATTGGGATCCAATTTTTTCGCAGACAGCCAATTCTGACTGTGCTACGTTCAGAAAAGCCTGCACTTTGCGTCTTCCATGAACACATCACTTTGCTACCTTAGAAAACCATTTTGGAGAAAAACCATGTCGCTGCATCCGGCGTCGCTCGAACACAAACTTTTCAATGCGGTTAGCTCATAGTGCTGCCATCAAGTTTTGGCCGACTGCCTATGCTAGCTCCGTCCCGTGCTTGCAATCTCCCTGTCCGCGTTCTGGAATGCGATCTAGCAGTTTGGCGATAACATTCTTCTGTTCGTTCATAACATTGGCGATAACATTCTTCTGTTCGTCCATAATTTCTCTAAACATGGTCAAGATGGTGGTCACGTCCATTTTTCAAGTGTCGATGTGCTTGTCCGGTGAGCTGGCTGTACTTCTGTCGATAACTTGTGCTTGGCTGGCACGCTGCTGGTTATCCGATCCTGACCACGTGCCTTACAATCCAACTGTGCAGGTAACAAGGAAAACCGACTTCTATCAGAGCAAGAGTAAAAACTTATCTGCTCGGTCCTCGTCCGGTTCTCGCTGAGAATGTGATAGATCGGATAGATAGATAAATAGCGAGCAGATATATACGGCTAGTATTCTGCACAGTCGAATAAAAGGAGATCCTGCACGAAGAGTCCTTGATTCTTCTTCGTTGCACTATAGACACTGGTTCTTCTGCTGTGACCAGAATCCTTGTCTTGCTTTGTCCTGGTCCTGGGCTTCTGTTCTACTTCTTCTTTGGGGAATCTTGGTTTCGTTGCTTGAGTGCTGATCCTGATCGCCACTGTTGAATCCCTGACTTCTGTGTTGTCTCTGGGAGTGTCGAAGTAGACGATACGCACAGAAAGTTTATCTGGCGAGTAGACCACAACAAAAACTAACTCAACCCTACCGCTCACCTCTCTTAAATACGCTCTCAAAAGAGGTGCGCAGTATCACACTTTATCAGAGTTCATTCCTCTATACAACAACCTTCTTATAAAATTTTCTTTCATCAAAGGTTTAGGGCAATGTACTTATCTTCACAGAATCTACCAAGGGTGAAAGGCTTGATGCGCGTGGTAAGCGTGCCCTCGCAGCTGCACAGCTGCACCACTTCAGCATCCTTGAAAAATATCAGTTCAATTTTCTGTTCCTTATACAATGCCTAGCTAACAATGTAATTTATAGTGATGCAATTTTCTTCGATCAAGCATGAGTTTCCTCTTTATTAAGGCGGCTCGAAGAGAGTGATGAAGAGATGAAGGAGGTGAATATAAACAATATGAAACGGATTTCAAAGGTTGGTGCTTGGGTCGATTTCATTTTGTAACCACTAGTTCAAAATTCATCGTTTTCACTTACAGGAACAAATAACAAAATTAATTTCTGCCGCCTGTGAGAGTGATCATATTACCAAACTAAGTATGGCAAATACAGCTATATCGGATAACGAAGCAAGGGTGAGTATTTCTCTCAATGTTTTCTCTTTTATTTTTGGTTGCCTTATTTGAAATCTCATGCGATCTTCCTGTCAAATGGGACCAAGGCCGGTACTGCTACTGTGTTGTATTGTGTTTTGCATTGCATAGAGGACTGCAGTTAACCGGTTAAGGGCACTATTCGCGACAATCTAATGAAAGAAAGCCCCGTTTATTCTATAGCCCGGTTTGATCCCGCAGAGATTGCCCCACTTTCGTCAGGTGGAAAGGTGTGGTAGCGCTATCAGACCGTGTGATTTATTCCTGTTCTTTATTCGGGAAGCACCCACACAAGGAAGGTTGCATGGTCGTTTACCGCCCTTTTGTTAGCTGTAGCGTCGTAGGACGGTTCTGTGCTCTTCGAAGCATTGTAGAGGGGGAGGGGCAAAAAAAGACGCTTCGCCCGAAACACATTCGGTAAAGAATACGCAGCCCAGAGAGAAAACTTGGCGACTACCGGGGACAAGATGTTCCTGGATAACCAGAAGCAGGCCCTCGTCCATCACCTTCATGTACCGTCATGTACACTTAAATATAAGCCACGTGCAATCGCAGAACTGAATAGGGCTTATGGAATTCACGTCACCTCCAAACAGCTGCGAAACTTCTTGTATGGAGTCACCCATGGACAGCTACCTGGAGACCGGCACTCTTGATCTGGAAGACCTCCAACATCGAGCAGCTCCGACAACGTCGCTATGGTCCAGGATATCATCTTCTCTGCAGTCGCCAAGGCGCGGGTTGATGGTATGGACCGGAAGTTCCTGGAATGTGACCGATAGTGTCCTTGTGGACCCCAGGCTGAAAGTGAACGTTGACTACACGTTACACGACATTACATCGAACAAGTCGAGGAGAATTTCTTGTCTTCATGTCGTCGCCTGCACCATCTTGGAAACTTCGTACTGCTACAGGACTGGGTGCCAGCACATGGAATCGAAAAACTCTCGCCTACTTGGAATCGAAGAGCGTTGAGTACCTGAAGAAGACGGAATATCCAAGTGTCTCCTGACCTAAACCCCTCGATTACCGGGTTCGGGAGGAGCTCAACAGGGTGGTCTACAGTGGCGCAAAAATCCAACCTCGATTAACTCAACACTGAGTCACGGTCACGTGGCAGAATGAATCTCTTCCGTCCAGGAGGCTGTGCTGAGTTTCGTGATAGTGTACAACATATTGTTGAACTTGATGGTGGAAATGCCCGATAAGAATTTAATAGATTGTAACTTATTTCGCTTCGAAAGTCGAGGGAAAAAAAGTTTTTTGGCTCAGCCCGTACACTTGCCTACTTTTGTTGGTGAATTTTGTTTGTTTGCATTTCGGTCTACCTAAGAGGAGCAGCAGCACTGAGCGCAACATGAGCTGAACAAAGCAAGTTCTTGACTAGGCTTCTTGCGACTATACTTTCGACTGCGTCATCGTTTGTTGTCGTAAAGCTAGCACGTTCAGAAATATGATTCGTACGCTGGTCAACTTCTGCAATGCTCAAAAGAACTGGGGTGTCTCCGGAGCGTTTTCAGTGACCTTTTGCTTTTAGCCTACACTTTTGACACACTGTACACCCACCCCAAGGACTGTCGATCCCATAAGCGAGGTGAATGGCTCCGCAGCTGCACTGGTGTGCAGTTTTCTCCGCCCTAACGTACGGGAACAGGACTGGAGTGTAATGATGCCCGTTGCCCAGTTTTCGTACTTCGCCCTCGTTATCCTCAAGGTGCAGCCTGTGTCGATACTGAGGCTCTGCTGCTAAACACGCACTGAGCTATTGGAAACAACTACAAGCGAGAGGGTGCAAACAGAAAACGCATTTAGTCATAATCAGGCGCGTGGCTGGCAGTGCACCAGCGCGCGCGGAGTATGGAAACGGCATCTGGGCACCTCTACACCCTACAACCCCGTTCCCTTGCACTTCTCAGCGAAGAAAAAATGGCACGATAGCAACCGTGGACCGGTTCATCTACGGCGCTGAAAGATCAGTTTACTTGAGTGAGCTAGCTACACCGTTTTTCAGACCTACTCCATAGGCTTAGTACAGCTTGCAACAGTGAATGGCCTATTGAAATGGGTAGAGGGAATCGTATAGTAAGGGCACTTGTAATTCTAATTGTGAGCTTCTTTCCTCAATGTAGAGCAAGCGTCGCATTATTTGAACCCGGTTCTTGAAAGAAAGGGAATCTCATTCCTGCAGTTTCAGCGCGTTTTTACGTTCGCTGTTCTTCCAATGATCAGAGTTGTTTTTTGAAAAGATATTTTTCAGGGCTTGATCAAACTTCTCGAGACGTCTACATCACTGAAAGTATTGAACATAGAATCCAATTTCATCAGTCCCGAAATGCTGGCAAAACTTCTCCGAGCCACCCTCGTTCAACAGTGTCTGACTGAGTTCAAAGCTGAAAACCAGGTTTGTCGAGAATCTTATTCTGATTTTGTTCTTCAATATATAGTAAGATTTCATGCAGGCTAAGTAATTTTTTACGGAACTTCTTGTGATGTTTCGGAGTTTGAGCGTTAAGCGAGTATCAAGGGTCATGCGTGTGTTGCGCTGTGGTTTTTCCTCTACAGTGAAATTCCGTTTTCGAAATAGTTTTTTGGGGAATTTCATTGCGGTGGGTTTTGCATTCCAACGGATCAGTGTGTAACTAAAATCACTCCAACCTAACTCGACAATTCGCGCAAGTTTGTGTCTTTTCCTTGGATCTCTGAAGCTGCCATCATTAAGGTTGATTTTCACGATTCGTTCACTTCTTCCCTCGTTTGAACTTTGTTTTAGTGCTCAAGCACTTTCCTCGGTCATGTGTCTGGTGTCAGAGGTAAAACAAAAGAAACGGTCGTAAAGTTCACGTTGCTAAGCAGATGGTCTCCGTCTGGTCTGTCTTTCAAAAGTCGGCAGGAGCACCACTCACCATAAGGTCCCCCCCCCCCAAATTTCGTCACTCACAATCAGTGCCTTGAGCTGTGTGCAACTGATAATCAGCTTTTATCAGCGACGATCGCGGATTCACGATGGGGGTATCTACTAGTGGGCTTTATTATGCTCACACTGTACTTATGGTATTGTTGTAAGTACATCCAACTGCAGACACCTCATGATAGCAAGTCAACACACATCGATCATTAGTGTTTGTTATGTGAGCCTAGGCAGAGGTGATGTAGCAGCAAGTGGCGCGCTTATCAAGGGCACGGGTCGGGGGTCGAATCCCGGATTGGTTTCCGCCCAGGCCAACCAAGCCTTCGGTCGTCCGGGAACGGTAAATTTAAGTCGGATTCACTTAGCAGAATAGCTTCGCTGGCTTGTAAATCGGCTGGCCCCACTGGCCATCGCATAGACCATATAGCACTCGTTTAGCCGCTAGGAGTCTGTACGGATGCAAAGTTCGGGCCGCTCCCGAAAAATTGGGGTTGCTCAACGGCGGAGACCCCATCCCTTATGCTCAATGTAAATCTAGCGAGAAAGTAGCGTTTATAACCTACTTAAAACAATCTCTTGGACAGTACCAAGTCTATGTAATGTATCACGCAAAGTGTGAACAGTTATAAATCGACTGTGAGAGAAAAACAGAGTTCCTATTGCAGTCAAGTGGGCCCCAGAGCTTCCATTGATTCGTTTCCCTGCGTACCATTCGTTATCATGATGCACTTTTTGCAAAGGCATCGTGGTGAGTTAATGAAGGCAATCGGTTGCTCCCTGAGTCTTTCAGAGGGTCTTCCTGTTTGCTATGAACTACCCGACGTATTCAGGCGCATGCATAAGGACGGGGGCGTGCTAGTCGATACAGCCAAAACAAATGCGACTCATAGTCTCATCCTAGTTCTACTACACCAGTCTTAGTTCGTGGTGGATTCGACATAGTTTACAAACGAATTTTAGCGCCTAATTTGCTGTGTATTTCTAGAATTTTAACGATGAAATTATGATTTCAGCGCCAATCAGTGTTGGGCAATCAAGTGGAAATGGATATGACGTCATCAGTAGAAGAGAACGAATCACTTCTACGAGTTGGTATAGCATTTCAATCGATGGAGGCACGTCATCGTGTGTCGGACGCTTTGGAGAAGAACTATGAACGATGTGAGACTTTACCATTCTCTGTATGTTGCGGCAAAAGCCGCGTTTACCTACAAGAGCGTATGAACGCCTGCCGAGGCCAAAGCTGAGCTTTTTTTTCTTGTGAAACAACCGCGGTACTCGGAGGAAAGGTCGCTTATATACAAAAATCAGCGTATATTTTTCGACAAGTGTTCGACATTTTTGTTATAAGTCAGTTTTGAGCCTAGTAATTTGGGTAATTGTGGGTTATTCCATTGTTCCATGCAGTTGCTGAGGTGTTACTAGAAGGAAGTTGACAGCTGGTTACTCCACTTTTCTTACAGTTTGTTTCATAACTGCTGTACTGTATTTTTAATTATTATCAAATTGGATGGTGTAGATATGCGGAAACAAATCGGTGTTACGCACTAGTCACTTTCAGCGCTCTCGGCTACTCTTATTGGATTTACTGGCTTTCGGGTTTCTTTATCCTTTTGGTGACTTGCATCATCGACACAAAGCCCTAGATGGTATTGTCCCTGCGAACTACGGGTATCAGAACCCTGGGGCTACGGCTGAAGTCTTGACCAGGCTTTCTTGCCTTCAAAGGCATAAGAGAATATGGTACTCGGGCGAAAGGGTAGCAGGGGTGCTATATAGTGAGGAAAATGGCGGAAAAGCGACATGAAGCAGCCAAAAAGCTGTAAAAAAGCCACTGTTCTACACGATAAACCCATTGCGTACCGCGGCATTTTTGCGCTAATAAGCTCCTGTGGCCGACGCCGTTTTATCGACGCGACTTGTGGCGCGCTGAGTATAAACACAAGATTTTATCTTATACATATAATATAAAAATATTGCACACACATCGTATTATGCATCACTTTTATATGTAGACGTATGCTAAACGGGATTCAATATTGTTACGTGATAAAAGTGATGAGCCGAAAAAATGCGAAACTAGCCAAAAAGCTTGATAAAATTAAGAAGAGTTGAAAAAGTGACGCAATGTGCTTCAAAACTGTTCACTCTTACAATTTTACGAAGTTTCAATCGTGTTATAACTGTTAATATTATTTCGGTTTCCTTCTTAAATGGGAATTAAACAAAGAATATAATGGTTTAGGTATTTCTCGGAAAAGGCAGTAACTTAGCTCTTATTCAACCCCGCAGTTTCTCCCGCACATATTTTGTCCCAGAACACTTCAGAAGTATTCCGGCCCTTTTTTATCATCTAACAATATTAAATAAGTTAAAACGAAGCGTGTTTCACCATGTGCAGCACGCTGTACGCCATGGGTTAAGGAAGCGATTCCGGACGAATTTCTCGTTGGCATCGTGCCAATAACCGCCTCGGTAGGCACCGCTGCATGTATGTACAAATGCAGGGGGAAAGTCACTTCGACCGAGTCACATATCAGCAAAGTTTTCGCTGCCCAGACAGAGGACGTGGATACGAGTACCAGGGCGGAAGATACCCAAGATGTTCCTCGATAAGCAGGAGCTGGCTCTCGCCCATCACCTTCATGTACACCAAAGAAGTCATCTCCAATCGCAGCCTGACTGGAAAAGGCCTATGGAATTCACGTCACCTCCAAACAGCTGCGAATCTTCTTGAAGTGGACAGATACCTGGAGACAGCACTCTTGATCTGGAAGACCTCCAACATCGAGCAGCTCCGACAACGTCGCCACGGTCTAGGACATCATCTTCACCACAGTCGCCAAGGCGCGGGTTGATGGTATGGACCGGACGTACCTGGAATGGAAAGACCAATATTTTCTTCGTGGACCCCGGACTGAAGGTGAGCGCTGGCGGTTACATCGAGCAACTCGTGAAGAATATCCTCCTCACATGTCGTCGCCCGTACCTTCTTGGAAACTTTGTACTGCTACAGCATTGGGTGCCACCACATGGAATCGAAGGGCGTTGGAGAAACTCTCGCCTACTTGGAATGGAAGGGGGCTGAGTACCTAAAGAAGATGGAATATCCAAGTAGGTCACCTGACCTGAATCCCCTCAATTACCCGGTTCGGGCGGAGTTCAGGTGGTCTACGGTGGCGGAGAAATCGACTATCGCTGATCTCAGGCACCACATCGCGGTCGCGTGCCAGAATCTCTCGATGGCGCTCCAGAAGGCTGTGGCGGAGTGTCATGATAGTATTTAATATGCTCTTCAATATGGTGGTGAAAATGTCCGATCGAATAAAGTAACTTGTAGCGCCTCGGATCAATAAAGAAAAGTGACTTTTTTGTCCCCCCCCCTTGTATATCCATGCAGCACCGCAGCCGCTTCATATCAATCCTTCGCTTCATATTATACTTTGTAAATGGAGCCATACGAGCATCAAGATCGGTCGGATATTTGTGGACGGGTAGGCGCGGCGCGCGTCCGGGTCGGACTGTTGCAACTTGATAGGGAAAAAAACTTTCCGAGAAAGGCGCCACGCAGCGCCTGCCAGGGGTGCCGTTCTGTCGTGCTACGCGTATTTCCTACACGTCTTGGGGATTTATCGTGCCACTTGCCTTAAATACCACTTTCGTTTCTATCACCGGAAGCCGTCACCAATATGTGTGTGTGTTTTTCCCTTGATGATTTAATGGTAACGGCAATTCTTTTTGAATAAACTTTGATGGTTTTTTTGTCACCTTAATGCTATGAATTTCAGTGCGATTACGGCGCCTGGGAAAATTGGATAGTTGAGGAGTGTTTTTTCCTACTTCGTGTTGCGATGCTTGGAACTTTGGAATTGATGTAAAGTAATCTGTCGCCTGCAGAGCCTCTCACATATAGTCGTCGTTCATTTCGTCGTTCACGTGTACACATGCTGTAGTTGAAGGAAAAACCTAGAGCTATTATATAGAGAGCTCGTTAACCTCGGTGGTCAACAAAACATCAATAGTCTCGTTTCATGGTCATTTTTACACTGTGCTTGTGTTGTTCTTTGGTTTCTGATCTTGATCTGGTCCTTCCAGGCGATTCACACCGAAATTCGATGAAATACTTCATCAACTTTTCTCCCTCATACTGAAATGCTTTATCAAGCCCCTCCACCTTCTCTAATCCGATCACCATTTTGTAGTGTGTGATTTTCTCCTGACCCTTTCACCTTTGTATTATTTCATTTTTCTTTGTTTCAAATTTTATGATGTTTGTTTATTTTCCAAATGTCCTATGTGTGCAATGCTATGCAACGCCACGTTTCACAAATCAAATGTGATTTCCTTCCGCCTTTGGCATTTACGCGTGTTCTCTGTTTACCAGCTCACGCGAAAAATTTGTTTGTGGAGACTTTGTAGTAGTGAAGCTTATAGCAGAGTATAAATCTATCAGCTATTTTAATCAGACGTGATTATCGCAAAGTTCTCTGAAGAGTTGTGAAGAAACACTGAGGGAGTTTTTCATGCTCGACCCCGGTGAAGGGGCGTGTCAGGCGGGATGGGTTTGGCGCGGCGTCAAGTCTGTCCTCTACCAGATGACGAAGCGTCTAACATGCATGTGTATTTGGTCCCTTGCTTGAACGAGTTAGGTAAAGTGTAATTTTCCACGAAAATCGTTTGCGGGGCTCAATAAAGAGCAGGGAGGGGTCTTGGTGGTCGGACAGGTACGCAAAACTACTTCCCAAGTGTTTAGCATACGTTTCAAGAAAAAGCAAAACTAGGAAATGCATCAAGGATCCGAACCTCCGTCCCACAACTATGAGTCCATCCACTTACCTGCTGCGCCATCGAGCCACGGCGACGGCTTGTCACGAGGGGTTCACAAGCGCAAAGCATGGGCAGGGGGCCCACCGCAATGGTTAAGCACGGTAGCAAAAAAGGTCCGTAACTCTCACCCAGAATCGTTTAGCAGATTTGGAAGTCAGATCTGATATCAGCGTCCGAGACGCTTCTAGGAGTATACATCTCATTCTGAATGGCCATGGACGAGTTGGTATCCTTCCCTTGTATGAGACAACAGTCAGTGGAAAACGGTCTTGAGGCGCGTTGAATTCTGCCGCCTACCACGCCACTTCATCCGCAGCGCGCAAGACTAGGCGCTCATCCTTGAAGTAACGATTTGACGACCCCCAAGGGTCGTCACATCGCTACTTCAAGCGACCCCCAAAAGGGTCTTGGAGCGAGCCTTTCACGGCCACTGCTGCTCAGATCATCCCAAAACTTTGCATTTATTGTCGATAATGTTGCAATCAGTCAGGGCGGTGTCGGGAGGCGTGGAATGAGCTCGCCTAAGGCTGCCTGCTCTGCCAATAGTGATTGACTTGGGAAGAAAACCAATGGTATAAACACTGCGGGTGATTCATTGAATCCTCTCGGAACCTTTGTGTCCTCAACGGTATTTGCAAAGTCGTTACAGCAAAAGCGAAAAGTTCCTGGACTTAATAACAGCTTTTTTGTCTCTTTTTGCATATTCTTACATTTTCATTGGTTTCCGGGTCTTCCTATCCAGCATACATCATTGCTATAGATAAGAATAAACAAAGAATAATCAAAAAAGAAAGCAAGAAGTTCAAGTAGGCGGAACGCCCAATACACAGGTGCGCCTTTACCCCCAAAAAATGAGGTAATAGCAATTGTGTATCCACTGATCCTCGGTGATGAGCGGCTAACCTCCCATTTTCTCCGCCGTTTGGTTTTCGGTACAGATTACATAGCATGGCTTGCAGTTCCCAGGGCCGCATGAATTACGGTGGATCGGTTTCGGGTTCTAATTTTCAAATTTTCCCCGTTACTCCTACCAGCATTTTGCATACGATCCGTGCCGTGAAGATTTTCGAAAGCATTCACTCTCGAGATATTTGAAGATAGTAGTATACTGCTGTCTTCGCTCCTGGAACCAGGCATACATTCAGTTAAACCGAATGGATCCACGTTTCTAAGCGTTACCTTGGCTCATCCTCGAATACAATAACGAACGTTCCATCATCCCTCATTTACAGAGCAAAACCTTGGGTCACCCAACCTCGCTCTGAACGCACACAGTTAAGGGAAGGGTGGGGGAGAGGGGGAACGGGAGGCATTTTATTTTAATTCCATATTGTCTTCGAGATAGGATGATGGCGGAATGTTGATATCGAAGTGGCACTTTTCGATCATAATATCCAGTTTATGAGCTTCCAGAGAAGCAGGAAGGGATTCTACATTCCTGATTTCACTCTAAAAATTCAATTTAACCGAACCCATCTGCGTCTGTTCTCCTATTTATTTTTGTTCTACCTGTTGGTCTGAACTCGGGTTCGTTACTCCAGTTCTGATTACGCTTGAAGTAATCTGCGAATTTCTTCACCGCTCCCTTGCCTCGCTTTCGTTCCCCACATTGGCCAGGCGCAAAACTTGGATGTTTATCGTGGGAATTCTGACTATAGTTCGAATGGTATCATGTTACACACAAGCGCACACCACCCATACGCTTAGTAGGCTCTTCAGCGGTTTATCACCATCATTCACACACCTTCAGTTGGAATGGACAGCGTGGGAAGGTCGCCTAAGGCGACATCCACTGCCCCACGTCTTCCACGCTGGATTATTGTTGCACAACTCGGCAATTTCTTTTTATTAGTCATACTGTATTTACATGCCTATATAATGATTCTCGTGAGTTTGTTCATACTACAATATTTGTTTACTTACTAGGAGTCAAGTTCAACGCTGGCGCAAGGGAAGAACGGCAATGACCAGGGACACTGATGAGTGGGCAAGGGTTGGGAAGGATTTACAAGGGCAATAACAAAGTCTCTCTCTAACCCGGTAACTGAGGTTCAATTGAGGTGAGGGGGTTTAGTTCAGGTGACCTGCTTAGATATTCCATCTTCTCAGGTACTCAACGCCCTTCCATTCCAAGTAGGCGAGAGTTTTTCCAACGCCCTTCGATTCCATGTGGTGGCACCCAATCCTGTAGCAGTACAAAGTTTCCAAGAAGGGGGCACGGTTCATCAGAGATGTGGGCAAGGGCACTTCCCGGTTCTCTCCGGTATGTGAAAGTCGACTTTGAGACTCTTGGACGTGTGGTCGTCATCAGGAAGTAAGTTGGGGCACGTTAGCGGAGCATGAGTTTTTGCGCGGCCCCAGTCCGCTTCCTATCACTCAGTGACCTCCAGCGTTAGCGTTTGAAGGAAAGCGGGCTAGCGCTGCGTAAAATCCCATTATAACCCGGCAGACACGCCCCAAATGACTTCAGTTGTAATGATTGTGACTATAAAAAAAGGTTTTTGTTGACTCATCGGCAACTGCTTCAATTTTTAGGGAATGGAATGCGATCTCACTGAAGTTCAGTTGAACAAGCCAGAACAACGAACAAAGCGATCGTCGGCAAAGCGGAATCTACCAGTAGAAGTCGAAGAGTACACCATCATTATTGGGGAGAACACTTTGATTCCAGTACGCCTGATCAGAGCTTTTATTTTTCATCTCGTCGCTTGCACGAATCCTTCAATTATGATCACTAACTACAGGGGGAGGGGCAAAAAAGACACTTCGACCGAGTCACATATCAGCAAAGTTTTCGCAGCCCAGACAGAGGACGTGGATACGAGTACCAGGGCGGAAGATACCCAAGATGTTCCTCGATAAGCAGGAGCTGGCTCTCGCCCATCACCTTCATGTACACCAAAATATGAAGTCATCTCCAATCGCAGCCTGACTGGAGAAGGCCTATGGAATTCACGTCACCTCCAAATAGCTGCGAATCTTCTTGAAGTGGACAGATACCAGGAGATCAGCACTCTTGCTCTGGGAGACCTCCAACATCGAGCAGCTCCGACAACGTCGCCACGGTCTAGGACATCATCTTCACCACAGTCGCCAAGGCGCGGGTTGATGGTATGGACCGGACGTACCTGGAATGGAAAGACCAATATTTTCTTCGTGGACCCCGGACTGAAGGTGAGCGCTGGCGGTTACATTGAGCAACTCGTGAAGAATATCCTCCCACATGTCGTCGCCCGTACCTTCTTGGAAACTTTGTACTGCTACAGGATTGGGTGCACCACATGGAATCGGAGGGCGTTGGAAAAACTCTCGCTTACTTGGAATGGAAGGGCGTTGAGTACCTGGAGAAGACGGAATATCTAAGCAGATCAACTGAACTAAGCCCCCCCCCTCCAATTACCTGGTTCGGGCGGAGTTCAATAGGGTGGTCTACAGTGGCGGAGAAATCAACGACCTCGCTGAACTCAGGCACCGAATCACGGTCGCGTGGCAGAATCTCTCGATGGCGTTCGTCCAGAAGGCTGTGGCGGAGTTTCGTGATCGTGTGCAATGCGCTGTTGAATTTGATGGTGAAAGTCCAATCAGAATCCAATAAAGTGTAACTTACAGCGCCTCGAGAGTCAAGGAAGAAAAGTGTCTTTTTTGGCTTCCCCCCCCCCCCTTTTTAGTCATAATTATTGCGGATTGATTTTTGAAGACGCGCCTGTGAAGTTAGTCGTCTCGTCTTATTTATAAGTGAGGTGACTAGGTCCACAGCTGTCGTACAGTTTGTGCTCTGTAATGCGTAAGAATGAAGCTGGAGGGAAGACATACCAGGATGTGGTTCTCCTCATTTTCCAAGCAGGCCGGTGCGTAGTGACAAAGATAGCCCCTGCTAAGCAATTTATATGAAGGCAAGCGCAGCAGGCCATATCATCTGTCATTATACATCCGAATCCCTAGGAGCGACTGCCGTGGATCTGTCTTAAGACAGCCCCGCGATAAAAAGTGGGCAAGATAATTTGCCTGACCAATTATAAACTGTAGAATAAGTAATAATCCTCAATGAGGGGAAAAAAGCAACAAGAGCCCCTCAAGAACACCACAAACGAAATTGCTCCCTTACAGTTACACCGCCCTGCGATCCGTGGGCAACCCCTGGCTCGAAAATCTCTTTATCACATCTCTCAGTAGTGGATATCATCCAATGCAATGAAAAGAATACGAAAAACAATAAAAGCTCTGAAGAAAAACTCCTGAAAGGCAAAAAAAACTTCAAAGGACGGCATCCGAATTTGGTTACGGTAGCCGGCGCTTTAGGGATGTTACTTAGTCGAGCTTTTGCACCACAAAAATTGCATCACTCGTGATTTCTATGCGTTTTACCTTACGAGATGGTTGCATTTGACTGTATGTGCTCTCAATGAATGAAATGTGATAAAGGAGAGCAGAGTTATCTAAGGGCACCACGCCGCGTGAAAAGATTGCAATCCCGAGTATTGTCCGCCGTCCCAACAAAGAGCAACTGAGCAGCTCTCCGTCAGAGGGCAGCTAGCAAGTGAGGCGGTCCAACTGAGCGGGCGTTAGAACTAGAACTTTGAGCGGCTGTAGCTCGCTTCTCGCTCACTGTGGAGTTGCGAGAGTGGGATAGCATCTAGCTTGGGGGCTGAACTACCTGTACAAGGAAGGACGACCATGGGCTAACTCCGGCGCGGGAGCTGTCTTAAAGGCAGGGGCCCAGGGATGGCGCGCACACCGACGTCCAATGGTGGCAGAGACTGCGGGTGGACTGCCCTCTACAATGATGCTGACGCGAAACGCGCCGCCGCTCCAGCCATTGTGCCCATTGCATTCGAACTTTCTAATCCGACCCACGCCGCTGCGGTGAAGTGTGGGTAAAAGTGCACGGCCAGCGGAACTATGAACAAATATCTCCAGGCAGGATGACGCTCTTGACATTTAGTTAATCAACCTTTTCGGGAGAGCACCGCGCTTTATATTTCCACTCAAAGTAGCAAAGGAAGTTCTTGCTGATATGGCCTATCCATTAATTTGCGGTGAACCGCTGACAAGTAAGTCAGGGCTTTACTCATGAGAGCAAGACTGGATTGATCCCAGTTAGATTTGTTCAGCGGAAAAACTTCTGCGGGAAAACCTCAAAATATTTTTCAGACTTGCTATTCTCTTCTAAATTCCAACCTATCAAACGTTTTTATAAACTCGTGGTGATTCTTCTGGTTGTTTGTTACACTAGTTCAATAGCTTGTTTTCAGAAAGATGTTCTCGATCGGTCTTGTGAACGCATTCATCGTCACTGTTCCGACGCCGGCATGAAACTAATGGGATTTCAAGGTGCTCGCGGTGATCCCGGCTCGCAAGGACCAGTTGGACCACCTGGTTAGTTCATTATTTAGTTCGAATCTAACTGATTCAAGGTTCAAGACGGACGTTGACTCTAATTCAAATTTATCCCAGGCAGACGTGGTCCAGTTGGTCAAGTTGGTCCGTCAGGGCTTGTTGGTGAAGCTGGAGAAATTGGCAGTCCAGGACGAGACGGTGAGATCTCAGCTTATGCTGCTTGTCCTGGAAATCGTGAGTTGAATTCAGGGCGATGCAACTGTTCGTTTCCGGACATGTACGTGCACAGGGTGCCGATTCCAGGCCCGCCAGTAATTCAGGTCAGATTTTCCGCCACTTGCCATCGTGTAGGCCTGTGGTGGACAACTTTGAACTTTGCCGGATACAGGGCTCTTCTCGGAAGTGTACTGTGTTTTTTCTGTGTTTTGCCATTCTTTTTCACCGTCGTGAATGCCGCTGTCACTCAACTCTGCCTCGACGACACATGTTGCCTTTTGCCCGTCCATCATTGCTCAGAGGCACATTCGTTTATGATAGGGTATGAGCTCCAGGGGTAGGAATGTATGGGCGCCAAACACCTCAGTAAAGCGAAGCAAAGGCAAACGTTGAAAATGTCTGAAAGAAGGCCTCACTTTAGCATGTTCTGGAGCGACACCACGCTGTAAAGAAACACTGAGCGCGCGCTTCAGAGACCAGACGATGAAGGGCGAGAAAGGTGAGCAAAGCCGCTATCTCTATGCGACTCTTGCAGTGAGGGTTTTGCGTCATAAAAGGGTGTGAGCAGTTCTGAATCACAAGCTCCTACAGTTCTGCCACACATTTTCGGGATATGGAAGAGCCTCCGCGGTTGCGAACCTGTCCGCGTCACTCGAAAGAGTCATCCTAAAAAGCTGAGGATATCTTTTCAAGTACTACTTGTTCTCAGTCTGCCTGATATTACTTGTTGCCATCCAGTAAGCAGAGATCTCCCTTTCCCGTCCATTCGTTCTCCTAGTCAGATAGCATTTGTATCGAAGTATCGAACTAATACAGTGTCGCCTTTCACTGCTCGCCACCACTCAAATTTTCCTGTGCAGTCGCCTACTATCAGAGTACAGCATCCTTGTGCGAAACATATGGGGGGGGGGTTAGTTGACCCCCTCCCCCTTCCCTAGTTGGTGGCGCCGCCAAAGCTCTATATAACTTCTATTTCCCACTTGTATGCTGAATAAGAGTCAGAGTGGTTAATTATTGACGAACTTCTCCCCTCGAAGGAAAACTTTTCCGGGAATAGTAGCAGATTTTCGGGAAACGGAAAGATTGGTAGGAAGCTGGAAACATGTAGGAAAGTGGTAGGCACGCGTGTTTTTGCGGAAGGAGGGTCGTACCGCGATGGGTCCAGTATTGAGAGGTGTAGATCGTAACGAGGCCCTCTCTCGAAGGGGTCATACTGACAACGCTTGCAACCTCATTTTAAAAGACAGCACACCATCAGCGTACTCTGCGCCTGCTGCAGTGATCGCACCTCTTGATGTCCCTGCATGCATCCATTCCTTTTGGTTGTTCCGTGCCAAGCTTCCCGAAAAACTTTAAACAGCTTTACTAGCAAACAAAATTTGGAAAAATCTGCTAGAATTTGAGATGTTTCTCATATTATGGCGCAGAACCACCAAGCAAGGGTTAGGCGAACCCGTCGAAAGCCAAACACATCGGCCGATAGAATTCTCTCCAGACGAAGGCTAATTTGTAGCACATTAGACCTATGACATTTCCGAGGTACGCTAATATTTTATTTCCATGAAGCTCTAAGGAAAGCCCTAGTCTCCGCATCAGAGGACTACCAATAAATGGTCCACTCTATGCAGCGGATAGTCCGATCATCCTTAGGAAGAATGTGTCCTTGCGCATTTAATACAGAACAAAAAACGCAGAAAATCACAGAATCGGCATGGGCTTGTTTGGTCAAGAACTAGTGAAATGGAACTGTAGTGAAGGACTTCTGCGGAGAAGGCTACCACGCGAGTTTAACGCTCATACAGTCATTATTTCTGCGAAAGGAAGAGGACGTAAGATTGTGAGCAAAAGCAGGGGAGCCTTTCCCACCATGTGTCGCAGGCTTCAGATGGCATCAACTGGTGGAAGCGGCCGTTCTCGCGTCACCCTCCACTCGTGGTCTCGTTTGCAGGAACTGTACATTGGCAGTATGTTATAGATAGATGGTGAGTTCTCAACTGGGTAAAACAAAGAAAAACGAAAAAAGCAAAAACAGACAGATTGTACCGGAAATTATTGGACAAGCTAACAACTTAGGCGGCCTAGCTACTTTCCTTGTCGCTGGGTCCGCTCGATGCTCCCCTTTTTGTTATTTTTTGACTTTTGCGAGTTGAATTTCTTGTTCATGGATCACAATTTCAACTCCCCCCCAGAAAACTTATTGAATTGTTTCAGATCAAGGAAAAAATGGTCCCAGTTCCGGTGGTAGTTGTGAAGGAAGTTGAAGTAACCCGATTGGTACCGTTCGAGCCGACGCCACCCGGCTTTGGTCCTCCACCAGGATGGTCTCCAGGGATGCCAAAACCTGATCTCAGTAGGACAAGAAGCAACTTTTTTCTGTTTTTTTTTTTTTTTTTTTTCCAGGTTCAATATACAACGAGAATTTATTCACCATTGAACGTGCAACGGAATGAATACCAGGAAACGAATTGTGTCGTAAGGAAAGTTTCATCACGAAAAAAAAGAAACTGCGAATTGACACAGAAATAGCGGTTTTTAATGTACTGTTGCTACCACTGCTAACTAATTAGATGTCTCAGATCTCCGTAACACGCGGCGTCAATAGAAACTACTTTTTTTTCACACTGTCAGTTCCTCGCACAGCGAATTCAACTATTTGTGCCCATCGAATCCTTTCATTGTGTCTGGAAAAAGGGGCCAATTCACCTGTCGCATTTGCTTACCTTTGAGAACGAGAGAACGTAAGATGTTCGCTTCCAGATTCTCAACGATCACCACCACTCCTACTCCGCCACCAACAAGGCGGCGCAGACCGACTACTCCCAGCAAATACTTCGTGCCTCCGGTATTCGGTACGCTTATTGCTTTCGTCACGCTTGCCATAATATTGACGCCACTATAGGAGGTGTAATGACAATAAGCTTCACAAAGGCAATGGGTAAGGGTCGATGTCTCTCACACGGCTGCGTAATGGGTTTTTTTTTGCTAGTGAAGGGGCCAACCGGGTCCGCTGTTCTTGAAAGGGTTGTTCCATCTCTCACACTGATTGTGCGAAAGTGCTCTGTAAATGATTTGTTCCCGTGACTGGCGGGACAGTGATGCAATAAATTTATTGACGTCTAAGGCTAATGTGACCAGCAGCTGCGTGTTTGAAAGTAGCTGCTCACGACTTCTCCACTGCTTGGCTCACCTCTAAGATGAGATGAGAAGCCCTGAGATGAAATGATATATAGACGGACGCACAGCTCTCTAAAGAGAGTTGCGAGATGATACGCCGGGACTGGACGTGGGGTAATCTGGCACTCTCAGATCTGGTAAGACACTATTTAGAGCCTATGCGAATGCCGGTTAAGGTAAGGTGATAGGGTCCTCCTGCACTCTAGAGTAAAAGACGAAAGTTCATTTCTGTAATAAAGCACTATATTTGAGGAGAGAATGGAACACTCTTATTTGGAAACTTCACCGACGAATGGGGTAACTATACGAACTTCACGACCGTGGAGCCGTATACCGGACCTCCAACATTGGGATACAACAGGAGAGGTTGCTAATTATTATTTTATTTGTTCACTATAATTTTCTAGTTTCTTCGAACGCACATCCCACAGTTCGCTGGGTGGAGACTCACAACCGCAATATCTTCTTCATCGATGCGTTGTTCCTTCTAAGACGGTGAAGAGGGGCGCGCAAATAAGCTGGGGAGGGGTGAATGTCCCGCCCAACCACTAACCGCAGAATGTGCCTTTGAGCAGATTCGCTGTAGGACAGGCAATCCATTGAAAGTTAAGAATTTTGGGAAGAAGGAAAGCCCGTTCCAAAAGACTTCAGATATGTGTTTTCAACGATTAAACATAACAAATTTACTCTAGCACTGCTTTGAAGAATTCTATGCAAAGCTCCATTATTTCTACAAATTCAAACTCATTTTTATAGAATGTATGCTTGCCGCTGTGGGCATTCCCGTTCTTCATGCGGAATCACAGTATGGACAGGTGAGGTGACTGAACTGTTCAGAGAGTTCTGATTAAAATATGAGGTCGAACTCCTTCGAATTAAGATAGTAACTATTGAAGCAAAATGTGAACTAATCTGTGGATTGTGAAGATTTCCCGTTTCAGTAGTTGTATAAAAAGGCTTGATGTAGCGTAACTTTTTTACTAAAACACAGGCGTTTTGTTTCCCTGTGATAGTTTCGATGCGTATCTTACGCTGGGGATCCACAGGGAGGGGACGGTTACCTAGTGGACGGAGGAAGGGCCCATTTGCCTCTAAGAAAAACGTTCCCGGTTCTTGACTTCTCTCGGGTTTTTCCTGTCCTGGTTCTATTTGCGCTATAGCCCTCGCTCGAGGCAGTTTTTTTTTGGAAAAATTGGGGAATTTTCTGGGAAGTTGGGAAAAAGTGACAGGATGTTGGGAAAGCATTAAAAAATGGTAAGTAAGACAGGAAATCGAAGTCGTTGTGGACGGAAGAGGAAATTCCGAGCAAGGGTCGTATTTCGCAAACTTTTTCCCTAATGGTAGGATGGTGGGCAGATTTGTTCTACTTGTCAAGTAGATTCACAACTCAGAGGACGCTTAGAAATATCTGCAGAGGTGCGTTTATGGCTACTGCTTTATGGTTCCAAATAATCGCTCTGTATATCGGCAAATACCCGCAGGGCGTGGACCTGGTCATTTTGTCTATAACATGATCTGACCTTACATCTTCAGAAGCTCCACATTTGTAATGTTATCTTTTGTCTAGGTGGGATCCTGGATGCGTGATGCCCATCCACAGTCGGACCATATGTCTCAGAAACGTTGGGTTACTGATGGATACGCCTCGCCAGTACTCTATGAGTATGAGAACGAACGACAAATGATGAACAAAGTGCAGAAGATCAAGTAAGTATTGGTAGGCATTGAATAGGAGCTGTAAGCAGGCATGCGACAGGTGCACACTTACAGACGGCATGCACTCTCGACGTGAAGGTGAAGCAACCGAGGACTACCTCTCATGTCATAAGGCACGATAACTTGGTGCTCTGTCTTAAATGGTAGCAGAGGTGCTACATAGTGAGAAAGTTTAGAAAAGCGGAAGTTACGCGCAATAAACCTCTGCAAAAAGACCGTGCTCGAAGGCAAATGGCAATGAGTTCTCGAAGGAATGGCACATTGAGGCCATGTGTGTGCTACCAGGAAAGGTCAACAGGTCAGCCTGGCCATTTGCAATGAGATGCACATCACTGTACTCATCTTTACACGCTGAACTCAGAACTGCCTTCAGAATTTGCAGAACGATTCTCTGAGCGGAGTTATTGAGGTTTTTCTTTACTGTTTTTCTTCTTACGGGCGCGCTGGCACCGAAGCGTTGGCACCGGTGCCAGCGCGATCACCAGCGCTCTGTCGCCAAAATAAGGTATTCTTCGTGTTCAGGGTGTCAAATAAAACCTATAGGGAGTCACTCTGGCGAAGATCGGAGCTTCTGACTCAAGCTTTCGAAAAAATGGCGGGTATGGATGTGCATGGGCTAACATTATCGATGATGAGCTAACATCTGATTCTGATGACTAGCATACTGGTGATGACTGGTATTCGAAACTAATATACTGTTAGTCATTGTGTTTTCCGCAAACAGCAGTAGCTGGCTTACTTATTCGTGCCGTCTGCACTATTTTCTTGACTATCGGGAGGAAATCCCATTCCAAGATCAGTCATCGATGTTAGGTGAGCTCCAATCTGCTGCTAATTACCCATGGAATAGCCCACATTTTCCGAATGAGGTCGAAAAATCAGATTCGGCCAGAAACTTGTCCCCAGGGGTAATTCGACCCGCTGAACATGAATATGATGATATTTCATTACAAAAACCCTTGTGACACGTGTTACGAGGGGTTACAAGAGAAGGCACTCTTCAGGGCGCAATAGGTCTACACTTTCGAAAAAAACTGATTGCAGGTTCCCTTGTAGGGTAGTGCAGGCGAGCAGAGATGTTAGAAGCTTTGTCGGCTATGTTCTTGGACAAATGCAAAAAAGGAACCTGCCCCAGAACCGATCCTATGACGTCCCGCCTAAGAAACCACTGCCCTAATCTGTTGCGCTCTGCTGCCACGTTTCAGAATGATTCCATACGTAAATGTAAAGACGCTTCAACGTTTCCTCGCGATAACACGTGAAACGACCATGCGGGGATAAAACCCTTCATAACTCCGTTCAGAGAATCGTTCTGCAAATTTTGAAGACAGTTCTGTGTTCACCTTCCCAAGACGCGTACAATGGTGTGCAGCTCATTGGAAATGGCCGGGCTGACCTGTTGACCTTTCCTGGTGAGAGAGTCGAAAAGTGGCCCAAGGTAGCGTAGTGGTACGCAACGGGCAGACTGCCGGTAAGTCAGAAGAGATGCGGCGTTCGAGGTCCCGCCCGTGGTCCCGATTTTTGCCACAACTCAGCATTCCGTGTTGAAAACCTGCAAAAGACCTTTATTTTACACGACTCAGAAAGCGATTTTGGACGAGTTTCCCGCTGGCGTTTGGTCAGTAACCGCCACGGTAGAGACGACTGCATGTAGCATAATCCAATCGCCACGCGCAGCTTCTTAGTATCAATCCTTCGCCTTTCATACTTCACTTTTGCAAATGAAGCGATTTGAGCATCAGGTACAGTCGTCCATTTGTGGGCGGATGGGCGCGGGTGGGCGTCCGGGTCGGTATGTTACAGTTTGATAGGGCGCTGTTAAGGGTACCTCCCCTGGAAAAGGCGCAGCGGTCTTGCTCGGGGCGCTGAATGATGTCCTGCCAGGTATATGCATTCCACCGGTCGCGGGATTTAACGTGCCGAGTTCCTCTTAAGAGAAAAGTACTCTCGCGTAGTGAGTCTCTTGATAGGCCTTCTTTCCTCTTTGAATGAGTTGTTTCTGGTATGGTCCGAAGGACACATAAAATTGAAGGGGAACCAGAGGGAATCTCTCTAATGTTGGGTTTTAGGCGTCCTTCAACGTCTACATTGAAGGTTTCTCGGTACTTCTAGAACTTTTCGTACAAAACTCGAGCTCGATATGGAAATGATGCCTATTTTCCAGATATTATGTGGACTACTTGGCGTCCGGAACTGGGAACCTCATTTACAATGGCTCATACTACTACCATAAACACGGAACGACGTCACTAGTACGGTAAGTCGAGAGCTCATCTTGGAGCTTTCGTTAGTGCATTCGTATTCCCAATCTCGGAGGGGAATGAAATCTCACCGGACGTTGAGAAAAATTTTTGTCTTGGCCCCTGTGTGGCTAAATAGAAAATGCAACCTAAACGCCTAGTGTGGCTTCTGCAGTGGTATTCGTGGTACAGCTGGAGTGTAGAGCGTTATAGTGATGAAATACGAGATAGGGTTACGTATGTAAAATTCGCATCGAGACCCTATCCAGCGTAGAAGTGCAGCAGCGCCTCGACTCTCTGAGCTCTTTCTGCTTCTGAATCTCTCAAGTCGACTAGCCCTTCCTTGTCTGTGTCATTAACTAGGGAACGCCCTGTTGGTGCGTGCAATGCTGCAACTATGAAGTAACCTAAACAGCCGGTGTAGTTGACCATTACAAGTTGCAACGATGGCGGCAAAACAGACGCTGTAAATGGTGCCACGTAGGCGTCATTCACACCAAGCTGCGTCGTGTCACGTCAATCAGCTCTACTCTTGCAGTGAGCGTTTTCCGTTCGAAAATAGTATGGATCATGCTCATCAGTCAGAGGCTCTGCCGTCTTCGCTACGTGCCTTCAAGTCGTAGAACTGGTAGGCCTCTGCCATTGCGGGTGTGCCGAGCTTCTGATGCCAATTAGTCCGTCCATAAATGATGAAAGTCTCATGACTAGTTAGACCGGATGAGATCAAGGGTTTGACCGGATTGGGAGTTCAATTTTGACCGGATTGTGAACGTCATAGTGGCATTACTTTCCAATACATCACCTCTTTTCATTATGAAGGTTCTAAAGCCTAGAGAGACAACAATCCACCTTTCTTGATAGACTTTCAAGTTAGTCTGACAGATCTCTCTAAATTAGCACGTAATTGTTGCCCGGTTCATGAGAATGTTCCAGTTACGACTTGGAAACAACCGATCAAATCGAGGCCGAACTTGGTGACATCGCTCACAAGGACTGTGGACGGTTACCGGACCATACGTTCGAGGTTTATATTATCTTAACATTAATTTTTAGACACCTTGCAGTTAGTATTCTGCTGGCCCCAAGCCTTAGAAAGATCAGTAGGGTTTGGGGCCAGCAGAATACTAACTGTAAGGTGTCCTAGCAGTCACCAGTCTGCTGTTACGTTTTTCCTATTTCCGTTACAAGTCTGTGATTACCCTTCTCCGGCTGTCTGTCACCATCTGATTTTTTTCTTGTTTACGGTCTTATTGAGAGGCAATTGCTGGACGGCTATGTATTTATCGTGGATAATTACAGATCCAGAATATCCTATTTCTGTGAAGAGCAGGAAATCCACTGGGGTGACGCCGAGAAAGTAACGTTTCATTAGTGGCGCATGCGCGACATTCTCACCAAGACCTGATTAATTCAGAGTGGAAATGCTGCGCTGTGTCAGGGAACGTTAGGAAACTACTCTTCTAGCTTTCGCGCGTGCGTGCCACTTCCGTGGATCCCCGGACCCTATATCCCTCTGAGTTCGACAGTTGAGGTTGTTACACACTAAGAATAAACCTGCTAAGAATTATACTTCAAAAATCACTCACATGCGCCGTAAATCTCCTCTGAGCGGTCTCCGCGTTCTGTTTAGCCTTTGAGATTGCCCTACCATTTCCCACTTTCCATCCCTCACAATGCCATTTTTAGCTGTGCCACAATGGATGGAACTTTTTGTACTTTGTAGATTATCAAGTTGAATTTACTTTGAACTTGATACTTTTTTCTGCATTCAGGACTGTAATGAGACCGAACGGCATCCATGGCTCTACAATCGCCCCCACAACTATGCTGATTTTGCAGTTGACGAGAACGGTCTATGGGTGATCTATATGCGACCAGAAAGTAATGCTCTCTTTGTGAGCAAAATTGAACCGGTTAGTGAGATCATTCTAATAAATAGGATCATGCACTTTGATCACACAGCCTTCCTCTTCAATGCTTTTGAATTTGCTCTGTTGCCGTTTACTAGGGCCCAAAATAGTAAATAGATATAGGGTATCAATCATTCGTAGAGGGTGCGAAGTTATTCTACGTAGAGATAGCGGATAGAGGATACGCTATCCCCACGTAAAATAACTTCGCACCCTAGCGCACTCGCCCGGAAAGCGTGAGGTGCGGGTTCGACTCCCGCCTGGGGCACGACTTTTGCCCATCTCAGCATTCTTGTGATAACATTCGGAACGCGTACTGCGGCGTTAAACAGCAGTTATCATAACAAAACAGCTTCAAAAACTTGTAAAGCCTTCGGCCTTGCGGTTCATTGCCGATATCTAACGATTACGGCTGACCGGCTAACGAGTGAGTGCTGATAAGGCTACGGCATATTGACTATACCTTCTTACGAATTGGTCCCCCATATCGAGGTCTAGCTCTTATAAGGGGAAAATTGACCTACTATCGCTCTACAGTGACAAACACTGCACTAGCCTCCGTGGATCCTGATAATTGCCGTGTGTAAGCAGGAATGGGCAGCTCCTGCTTATCGAGGAACATCTTGGTATCTTCCGCCCTGGTACTCGTATCCACGTCTTCTCTCTGGGCTGCGAAAACTTTGCTGATATGTGACTCGGTCGAAGTGACTTTTTTGCCCCCCCCTGTATATACTTACTCCGAAGTTCAGCTCCCCATTCATAAGAATCATGAAAAAGAGAATCATGAAATGGTGCCAACCTCGTCGTCAATGCCTTATTGCTAGCCCGATGAAAACAATGAACCTTTGAACCCCGAATCGTTCACGTTGTAATCAGCGTCACTAGTCAACGCAGACTTCTGTAATTACTGACTAGTCCTGCATGGTTCTTGGAAGATTTCAGCCTTCTTCCTAAATTAAGAGGTCCCAAAATAGAAATGAAAATTTTCACGATCCAGCTCTGCTATTCTAAAATTATAAAGTTCTAGAAATGGCCTCCTATCTAGAAAATTCTACACTTGCAGGACTTTTACATCGTCGATACATGGGAGGTGGCAGAAGTGAATGCGACACAGATAGCCGACGCCTTCATCATGTGCGGTGTGCTGTATGGATTGGAGAATGCGACCACGAGAGATTCACGAATTAGTTTTGCTTACGATTTATTCAGGTGGGCTTCGTTTTTTCTCAGCGCCAGTGCTGTGCTAATTACTGGGTGGTGGGTTGTGACATTGGTGTGTGCTTGTGGGGTGTGTGGGTCGTTTTTCGAGCTACAATTTGAAGCAATAATACGCTAATGTCTGCCTGTTGTTAGGATAAGCGGTGCTTTGCAGTTCACGGTTCCTAAGACTGCATTGAGCGCATGTAACACAAGCATTTTGTCTTATAAGGAGTAGCTAGTAGGTGCCACTGTTCCTAGCGCTTAATATGACTGAGTCATGATCCTTGAAAACGATGGGGGTGCGACGGAACGTGGACTGGAGCGCTGTCAGGGTGGCCATTTTCGCCAATGATACCAACCTGGGTCCGCTCCGAGTCACGCCCTATCGTTTGCAGTGATCACGACCGTAAAAAGAACTGAAGAATATCCAAAAATTCCCATGGTCCCAATAGGTAGACGTGTAAAAGGCGCTCCCCTAGAAGACACATGATTGATCAACTTCCCGCATATACTGAATGGAATCAGAATGGTTCACGATAATGGCTATTCGATCCAGAAACGTATGCTACTACGTCCAAGTTCTGGGAACCTTGCTTCTTAATCACTATATGTAGGGGCCACAGTCTAGAAACCGACACAACTTCCGACTTAATCGCCTTCGTCGGAGCCTGGGAAGTCAGCTGCGGTAGCTGCCACTTTCTTCGCTCAAAGGTGCATAAACAGGGCTGCAAGGTAATGATACCCTGGTGCCGTCCCGGCCGCACTGACAGCCACACTCGTAATCATAGCCAAATGGGCTACTAGTCTGCGCCTGCTCACTTCTGATTGCTCGCTACCTCTGACTGTATGTTCGCTGCGGGACTCTACAAAAAAGCTTCACCTCGAGGATAGCACGGACGAAGTCGCGAGATGGCATCCTGGTATCACTACCTTCCGTTCCCATGCATCTTCAAGCTGAGGAAGTGGCACACTACTGTAGATGCGGGCCCATCCACCAAGCACATGAAAATACCGTCCTCGGGGGTGAATGTCCAGTTAGTCTTTAAGAGCAATCCATTATAGACTATCGGAATCTAGCGAGGTCTGGCAGCTACAAGCGCAGTTGGACTTACCTCTTAACCTATGTAGGTTAACGTTATTGTCCACCGCTCAATTGACTCACAGTAAGTAGCATCAGATGGTATAGTCCGTCTCGAAGCTGTTGATGGAACCGCACAAGCAACGCAGTCCATTTTTCCTTTTCAATTTGAGGTTTTGGGCCTACACAAAAGGCCTCCAGAGATTTGCGCGGTGGAATCTCAGGTTCCCGTAACAGGAATTTTTCAGTGACCCTTCCGTAGATCTATGGTAATTCATTGGTTCTCTGACCTGCACGTTGTCGCAGCAGGTACAGCATCGTGAATGTCATGAAATAGTGGGTGTCAATAGCGAACCCTCCCTCCCCCTTCGAGGCAGAGTTCGGGTACCCCTCCCCACCTGGGAGGGGGTCGTACGACGCACCCCGTGCCCACATCTAGCTCTCACATTTTCCAATCGCCAATGCCAATTTCCCGCCGTTCAAAGACTCTCGCGTCGGGGGTTACTCATATTATACGGCACATGAAGCAGGAAAAATCACAAAAAATCACAACACACTAAAATTTTTCCCAACGGTCGGAAGTTTTCCTCAAGGGCAGCAGTACGACCCGCCCCTTTCCGCAGCGGGAAAGTACGATCCACTAACATCCCCCTATGGTGTTTCACACGAAAATGCGTACCTGGTCTCAGGCCGCGCCCCTGGACCGCCTATGTGTTCCTCTACGACGGTGCAGAGTGGTCCATCTAGTTTCGCCGCTGTGCTCGTCCTCACTCGGCATTGGATCACGTCTGACGTCATAAATACATCCGCCTGCCCAGGGGCAAATAACACGATAGAAAAGAGCAACATCTGGTAAACCAGTAAAAGCTACTATAGCGAGGAATTAGCGATCCTTGTTCAAGAGTTGCGTGGAATCAGATCTTCGATCACCCGAACCATAATGCTTAAGATTCCGCCAGCTCGGATCGTAGTGCGGCGAGTTCTTTGGTAAAAAATCCTTGGGCGTGCCACGCTGGTTTCAGAACCAACTTTTATTGACGACACTTGTAATCGACCGTGCCACCCAGGCTTAGCAGCCTCGTCAGCTCTCCCGTCTTTTATGCGCCCCCAACCCCTTTGAGCTGATGAAGGTGAGAATCCAACATAAGCTTTGAACATGAGAAAAGCGTAAGTTAGTAATCTGCCCTGAAACAAACGAAACATAAATTACTGCATAACATAGTACAGCAATGAGAATAGATCAACGTCGAACTTTGTGTTGCACCGCGCACGTCGCTGTTCACCTCTTCGCTTCAGCTGCTCAAGGTCTTCCTAAAAACGATTTAGATGACCTCTCACATCTGCGCTCGCAAATCCGATACAGAGCAAAGCGCCCTATGATGCCCTTCGTCCTCCGGGATCAGGTCCTCAACACATGTTCCCCGAATTTCAAGAAGTACATGTGTTCAATCTTCTGGCGAAGGTGATTTATCCACTAGAAGGGTTACTTAAAGACACTCCCCGCGATCAAGTGGTCCTCAAAATGACTTCGTGCTTTTTGGA
Source organism: Cooperia oncophora (assembly GCA_036418165.1). NCBI lineage: Eukaryota > Metazoa > Nematoda > Chromadorea > Rhabditida > Trichostrongylidae > Cooperia > Cooperia oncophora. Next base: position 77,456 of record MU912343.1, read on the forward strand.
ACCCTCTACGCCTTGACGAAGATGATACCACTTTCATCCCTCAATATGGCGCGATAAGGAAGTTATAGCGATTTCCACAAGGCTCGCTAGGCTCGCTGACACGGTAGGTGGACGAGGCGTCCGGTCCCGAGCTGTCTTTTTTCTTCTTCTTTAAAGTATCCTATTTGAAAGTCCGGGACGCAATTGCGGCTGCCGCATCGATTTCTGGCAGCCACGTCCGGCACACTCGTCCAGGCCCCGCCCCCACTGCTAAAGGGAGGTCTGTGTTCAGGGCTGTCGCGAGTTTTTTCGATTTTTTTTCCCACTGAGGGTTACCAAGTGGCGCCACTGCTTCGGTGACTGAGACAATCTATCCCGAACACTTGATCGGGGGAATTTGTCTTAAACGGCAGACTGTAGAAAGCCGTTTTTTTTTTTTGTGAACACATCTATCAAACCAACACATTTTCCTTTCTCTAGCCAATTTTTTCATATTCAGGAACGAAACGATACCTGGTCAGGTGGCATGGTATAATCCGTTTATACTTCTTCGACGACCGGCGTCTGCTTAGTGTGAATGTCCGTATGGACGAAGATGAACCGGAATATGATAACTGACAGTCTCGTCAGTAATCGTCATTTGACACTGAACTCCAATAGGCATTGATTATTTACCTGTTCTTTTATGTTGTCGATATTATTTCAATTTTATCTTTTTCATTTTATTTCAACGATCCATAAAAAACTTTTGACTGCTTTATGTGAGGGATGAACTATTGCCCGTGCCGATTCTTCCTCACCATGGAAATCCGCCCGACGGTTTTTTTATGTTGCACGGCATTGAACGGCCGAAAAGGCTTTACCAAGGTTACAACGAGGTCGACTGGCTGGATGACTGGCGCCGTCGTGAGGGTTTAAAGCAAAAACTCGTATTATTATGCTCCGCCTATCGTCTGAAATCATCATGGGGACGATTTACGCTCTCAACGGTCCAGCGGCTGCTCGACTTTTCTCGATTCCTATTATGAACAAGTTCAGAACGATTTCTGAATTACTTTTTTGTTTCCTCATACTAGACAGACATGATAGTATAACGTTTAATGATTTCAATGAAAGTGCTAGGATTCCTGAATTTCAAATTACTACTGTAAATCAAACTACTGCAGAAAGCAATCCGAGTGATCTTGGGGCTACACAAAATTGTGAGCGCACGCCATCACGATAAAATTGCTACGGCAGTGAGTTGAGGACTGGTTTCAAGTAGCAATTTACTGACAAAAGCCATTAAATATTATATGCTTGCTATTCGCATTTTCCCCATTGACGCCGCAAATGAGATGACGGTTACCTAGCGTGCCAGCAAGAATTTTGGAAAGATTTCGACTCAAGATCTCGGAGCGTCCTTCTGAAGAGTTTTGTTTGGGCAGTGCAGTGAAAGATAGCTTTGCTCTCCAAGTGGGATCACACGGAAGGTTCACTGGTTCAAACATTCCGGACCGCGTGACACACATGGTGTGTCACACGTTGTCTGCTCCCTGTAACCGCGTGGCACACATGTGTGTCACGATCTTCCAGAAGCTAACATTTTCCTGTCTTTCGACTGTTGCGCAAATTTATGAGTTTGTTATATGATCCTGTAGGGGTACAAATTGCTGCATATGGTTGGGTCATGAAAAGCCCCTGTGGTTTATTTGTGAAGCATTTTTCTGAAAAGTGTGCAGATTTGAACCCTCGTGCTCTTGGAACTGCATCGGCCGAATTTGCTGGGGATTACTGATCCTTATCTGAAGGCAGCTGCGGTGTCGCTGATCTTGATGATCACGACTTTGTGCGTTTTGCGCTGTATTGGCGCACGTGGCGGTTAGTTTGGGCCCCGCGCCTTTTTCACCAAATTTTTGAAGAAACATGCGTTAGAGGAGTGATTAAGGATTCTGATTTCAAAAGTGAGAGGCAAAGTCAGGAGTCACATCAGCTTTGCTGAGAACGATCATGGGCAAACTGGGCCCGGTGGCGCCAAATGGCGACGGCGCCAAAAATGATTGTCATATTCGTGATCGGGATGTGAAATAACCTCCACGTACAAATTTTCAGAGTGGAGTAATCAGTAAAAAAAAATCGCGACTGAAACCTGCCCCGTGTGGCCGCGTGACACACCATGTGTCGCCAGCCTCGGACTGAAAAAGGCTGCGGCCACACGGCCACCGAAATAGGCGTCGGTCCGGAATGTGTTGAACATATGCTCTTGGAGAGGGAGCTCTTAGCATTGATGAATTGGGGCAGGGTATCTCGGCTCCGCTGCTAGGTCACCATCCATGAGGTAATACTGCTTCTCGCTGAAAAGCGAGCAACCTCTGATGAAAGTGGGATTTCGGTAGCGAAACCAAAATGTTCCCGGGTATCCTCGCTGAACACAACTCTCCCTTGATTTCGGCACTTTTTTTCAGCAAAAATCGGTGAAGACTTGGTTGCGCAGATGATTGCAGCCCTGGTCACCACTCTCTCTGCGTGGCTCAAGGGCTTATGCCTTCTCTTCCTCTCGTTAGCTTTTCCAGATGACGCAAACTGCACATATATTTAAGATTGCCTCCACGGCAAGCAGATTTTCGTCGGTAGAGACAATTTCTGCATTGCACGCCGCTGTTTTTAGGAATCATTTGAGGACCATCCTGCAGTTCAGGGCTCTGTCTTCTTCATGGTTGAAGTACGTAAACCCCTGACAGCGATGGCCTGACTCCTAGTTTTCATTGGCGCTTAGGATATGCTTATCCGTAGCTTTTTCGAAGTTTCCCCTCATGGTTGGAGACTCAATGTACTTTGAATCTTTTTTGTGAGAATCAGTCTAATAGGTGGTGTTCTTTTGAGAAACCAGTCGGAGGTTCGAACAATGGAATCGGTAGGTAGAGGCGTTCACGGTTTTTTTTCCTTCTGGAGTGTTTTTGAGAAGAATGTTTTTCCATGACATTCGCGCTTCTACAGTTGGACGATCGCAGTTCGATGAGGATGAGATCGATCCGCTAGGACTGCGTAAATCCTTGAAAAGGAGAGATCGAAAAGCATGGGCCCCTATCCAAAAACCGCTAACCAACTGAGTGAACATTATTGTAAAAAATTAAGCGCCGTAGTATTAGGCAAGTATTATAAATTTGGGCGTACGCTGAATGTGACGTTCTAGTACAGCGGTGGAAATCATTTACAGAAATTCGCGCTGATTCCACGTTGCATTAATTCGTTGATTTCATTGAGTATCACTCAATTTAGTTCCCGGTTCCCATTCCAGAACATGGGGAAGCGCTCATCACCTCATCCGTATCCTTGTTAAAAGGCTTAGGAGCTCATTTCGCGATGGTGCTGGGTCACCGGATAGTTCGTAGAGTTTTTCCCTCACTACCATCTTGGTCTGAGAATAACAACAGCTAAGGCAACAAAATTATCCTCCTTCGCTGTCTTCTATCTGTTCTCACCTCGTACGGCCAACTTGTCTGTGGCAAAAGTTGTCGAGCCTTTACTTGAAGAAGTTGTTGAGACAGTTTTCGAGGTTCCAGCTGATACTGAAGAGAGCGCCCTTCATCCGGTTAGACAGCGCTCTTCATCCGGTTTGACAATGAACGAAAAGGGTAATGGCCCGGAGGCGCTAGGTCTGGGCATAGCGCCTCCGGGCCATTACACAACATTAAAAGATGAGTGCTGTAGACAGGGCACATCATCCACTGAGGAAATTCCTGGAGGGTTTGTATTCGGCTACTGGGGAACAGGAGCATACTGGGTCAAAAAATACAGGATTTTCATTGCGTTATACACTCCCTCCGACTGTGGTCATTTAGTAAAACTTTATAAGAATTTGGAAAGATGTTGAGCAAGTTTCGAAAGATTGCTGCATGCAGAAGTGGGGTTAATTTTTGAGGAAGGTCGCATTTGACGAGTCAAATTCACTACGCGATCATGTGTTTGAGCTCGAGAACACCTTAATCGAGTTTTTTGTAGGGTGGCCTTGACGATCCTCGCTGTGTGAGGTCGTGTCCGCTTGTGAAGCTGGGTCGTCAAGGAATAGTCTGTGGGTCGCCCGGTAGGGTTGCTTGGTAAAGGGTTTCTCCCTAAAGTAAGGTTATATACAGTACATATACCGGAGATGGAGTGGGTGTGGCTCCTGAAATAGTCCCCAGGTCGCTCAGCGGACGGTCGATCCTAAATAGGGGCGGGGTACTATCTGTAAAGGACGAGAGAACAGAAGATTATTTTGGACGGCACGCAGGCTCATTTCGACAGAGGGGGCTGGCACATGTCGACCAGGTCGACCTAAACTAAATTTTTAAATAAACCCAAAAGTGCAGAGGGTCGAAGCAACCTTGAAAGGCACTCTAACACGTGGAATTTCCTATGTTAAGAAAGCCATGAAAAGGGTCTAGTTTCTAAGTTCTCCTGGCGTTTACTCAGGAATCAGGAATTGAACGCACTTCAAATGGAGTTCACTCGGCGCTCCATTCACTATAGTTGCTCTAATGATTTCTTGGCACTTTGCCACCATGTTCAAGGAGCGGACTTCTGGACTAAACGGCAACGATTTTGAAGCCTTCAAGAGTTTCACCCCGGAGCGCCAAAGTTGTTTATATGAGGGTTTTGTCCAGATGTCCTCGACATCCTGTTTATTTATTGGCTGTCGTCATTATAACGCTTGCGCCGTGTCTTCTCTCCTACTCCATTCCAGCTTTCCTTGCTAGCTAGTAGTAGTTTACTATACTGCGATACAGTAGCCGCAAAGAAACTTACCTTTAAGTGTAGTATGAGCTGCTCTGTAATCGTTCTTCTTGTTCTGGTTACTTTTGCTTTGGCGTAATGACTTCAGTGCAGAGAATAGGCTTTGTACAGTAACAAGCTACAGTAATGCCATATTAGCAGTACAAACACTGTAGCCATTACAGTACTTCACGTCATGCAATGTTATAATAATTATTTTTATCGTACAAAATCCGCATTTCTTCAGTAATCGTTAACCTTCAAGTTATCGCCTGGCTTTTCATCCTCAATACTACACTATTATATTAAAAACGGGCCCACTACAATTTTTCAATCTCCAGCTGACGTCATTTCGCAATGACACTGGCCTAGATCGAAAAAAACTCCTGCACGTTTATTAACAAATTCCTATATGGTTTATTTCCGCCTCAGGTAAATCATTCGTGTTGCCAATCAATTCGAAGATGAGCCTGATACATGGTGAATCTCAGTCAAGTCTAGCTGACTAATAACTCAGATAAGTTCTGAGAAATGATTGGAGGGAAATTCAATATAGCGTGACACAACGAAACAATGGGGATAAGCCGAGCAGTGCTAAGTGGCGCCGTCATGGAAAAACGCTCGTTGATCGAACCTAGAAATGAATTTCACCCATGTCGGTTGAGCCTTCCATCCGCCCGGAACCTGCTAGTCGGATTGGAAGCTGGTCTGAAAACACTGACTCTATATAGCTGAATCTCACGGGTTACTATAGAGTGACAATGGGCGCTCAAACTTTGCATTCCAGTGTGGAGGTCGTAGTCATGGCGTATTCCTAAAGAGAATGAGTCAGCAGTGTGCACTCCTCTGCAGCCAATCAATACGTTTTTGATAACTCTGAGTGACGATTTTTTTCTCCGACTTTTGGCCATCGATTCGCAGAGCGCAATGGGGGGGGCCTGACCTTTCGGTCGGAGGAATTTTCACTTTTCCTTGGCCCCATTCGGAACGTCTCTGCCGTGCGGGAGCAAATGATTCGAATTGCATGAACACCAGCCGGATCACTTTCTTTCCGATGTTTTTCTAATTCGCGCTAATGATGTTCATCGAAATGATCTGCTAGAAACCTGCACCCAAATTCCTGCAAAACCCGTCCATATTACACAGCGGCGCCTCGGAACGTATGCGTTTCAGAGAGTGTACTTCAATCGAGTTCCTCTGAAAACGGGGAATTTTAATAGCTTCTACTCAAACACTGCTTGATTCACTTCTGATAAGTGAAATTTCAGTCCGATCAGAAATGACTGCGACAACATGAGAATCCGTTTTGCTGAGGGCCGATAGTGAAGCTCATTAGGAAGATCGTATATATGGCATGGAATATGGAATGTGGCATGCGTTTAGTATTTTGGTCTTCTCGTGACAGCGCACTCCAGTAGGCAGCTGGAAAGGCCTAGCAAAGTGGACTCTACATCAAAAGCAACGAACACGTAGTCTTATTCCCCCACACCCCCCCCGCCTCAATGGTGGTCTTTTGCACGGGTACAGAACTCCGTCAGCGAAAGGAAAATTCAACTACCAAAAAGCAATTTCTTCTAAGTCTCTATATTTATAAAGAAGTTTTCATGTCATATAGGACCTTCCTCCCTCCAGCCACCAAATACGACTCCCTGTATTCCCCAGCGTATGATGTGGTCCTCTTCGTACCACTCACAGCATTAAGCCCGAAGCGGTTATATAGAAGCGTCACGTATGGCTTCTCCTGCTCGACCAGATTCGACCCAATAAACAAACTCTTCCGGCGTGGAATGTCGCCTAAATGCCTAAATGATAGCACGCTAATGAACGGGCAAAGGAGCTGACGTAAACGTCAGATGGTCGGCATTGCCTTAAAGCCCGCTGGCACCGATGGGTATATAAGGGATAAACTGCTCAGTGTTGAAAATCTCATGAGCCGCGCCTTCTGTCGATCTGCTCACCCACAACATGTAGATATCCATATAGATATCCATCTTCATTATTTGTGCCAATGTGAGCTTTCTCGCCCTTTAGTTTCCCGTCTACTCGAGCCGGCAGCTGATTGAGCTTTACACAAAGCGATAAGCCCCTGGGAACTATTAAGAGAATGGAAGTCATATTCTTGGTAAATTTCGATTTGCACTCAAGTGGAAGACCAGACCACAGTTTGGTATTAGAGACGTATTAAAGGCAAGTTGTACACTCACCTCAGATCAGGCATGTGCAGGGTGAACGGGTACGCAGCCACAGTACCGTGCCACTTTTTCCGCTCAAAAAGGCAACGGAAACGGGGATGGAGAGTAGTGATACCTGGGCGCCATGTCCTGTGTGCGCCCCGCCCGCGTTATTCTTGAGGTGTAGCAGAAGCCTAAATTCCGTAGCCAACAACAGTCGAAGGTAGAGAACAACCGGACCTCAGAACGCGCCGGCGTGTGGTTGGTCATGCCGCAGTGTAGGAAAGGTTCGAACATATCACTCGAGAATCTCTACTCTTCAGCCCGTTCCAAAGCACTTTTGAGAGGAGAAAGTGGCACGCCACTGCAGCTGCGGTCCCATTCACCTCGCACATGGAAAAGACCGTCCTCGAAGGTGATTGCACATTTTGTCTTCAAGTGGTTTTTTTGTTGTTCTATTTTCTAATTTTCCAAGAAAAAGAGCAGAGAGAAATATTCTGCTCTTTCATTTTATTCGCTCAGTTCTCGAAGTAAATCCTTGTAGGCAAGTGCACCGATGAATGGCTCACCAGTAAAAAACAATCCTTAGCTTCCGCGCACTCTCTCGCTGCTTTCAATCCCTCACCCCATAATTTTTTGTGAGTTCCCTCCTAGCTGTGTCATTGCACTGTCTTTGCACTTCCAGTCTTTCTAGATTTATATGTGAGGCTGCAGAGACGTAGGACAGTCACGTTTCACCATTCCTCTACAGCTTCTCGCTTACGCCCTTTAGTGGACTTACTTCTCAGCGGTTTCATATGATTACAGTCAACTGAACTTGTGTGTCTGGGAAGTTTTACTTGACGCCTAATCGTTTTGCCAACAGTGCTATCAGTGCGATGAACTTTTCGTGGTGATAAACCTAGCCTCGATGGAACGCACGTCCGCATTATTTGGTGACCTCTCGGAGATTGATTTTGTTTTATTTTACGTCTGCTACTCTTTGATTTGTGGAAGTACTGTGAATTCTGAGCTAAGATGCTGGCAGCCTCTCCTCTCCCGATCGGTGCTGGCAAATCATAATTATAGCGAACTAGAATAATTCGGAAAAATAAAAAAATGTGCGAATAGCACCTTTGAATAGTTTTCTTGGTCATCTTTAGCAAAACGAGAATTCGCTCACATAAGCTCAATTACTTTTGATGTCTTCTGGTGACGCTAAGTTTTCCCTGGTAATGACATTTGGACTATATTTTGAGGATATTCCGTTAATACGTGCTGCTCCGAAGCCTGGCGCACGATCCAGATCAAATCCCTGTAAAGGGGACCCCAATGGTTAAAGGCAGTTGGCACAATAAATCCTGCAAAACGAGTAGGACCAATACGCCTGGCAGGAATTCCACACCTGAGCAAGGCGCTTGTATAATGCTTTTCTAAGGCGAAGTGCCTACACTTATCAAGCAAAACAATAAGGGCCTTATCAAGCCACAACATACGGACCCAAACGCCCGCCACAGCCCGCCCGCCCACAAATGGACGACCGTTCCTGAAGTTTCTAATGCGATTTATTTGCTAAGCAAAGTATAAAAAGAAGGGATTGGGGCATGAAAGCGGCGTGATGTGACTGATTATTGAGTACACATATGCAGCCGTACCTTCGGTAGCGGTTATTGGCAAGATGCCTATGGGAAACTCGTCCAAAATTGATTACTAACACAGTGAGAACGGAGGCTCTTTTTTCGCAGGATTTTGACCGTTTCACTCCGTTCTTTCGCCGTTTCCTCACTATATAGCGCCCTACTAGCATTTTGGACCGAGCATCAAAGCATCAATGTCAACTGCCTTTAAGGGAACCCATGAAAGTATCGTACGTACCCAACGTTGACCCATGTGCTACGATTGCGCTCTAAATGGAACCTTTCATAGGTTTTGCAAAACAATAAATTCCATTCTCTGCTCTTGTTCTAATATACAGGCGACGGTCGTAGGTGAGTCAGATGATAACTTCTGTTGAGCGGAGATGTTGTAGCGAAAAAAGACGCCGCTTATTTCGAACACGGTCATTGTCAAATCCCTCAACTCAACGCGCACTATCCATACCTCTGCCAGACCATGTATTGGCCGGACGATTCCATTTTCTGAAAGAGCTAGAAATCGCGTCTTGCTCATCCGAGCAGGCCTCCTCACTCGCCGATGAAGGTAAATTCAACATACAAAAATACACAATAATTCCTGAACGAAGTGAGATTGGCGTGGACGCACCCAAAATGGTGTATGCCGTCAACACCGAAAGTTCATCCACGCGGGTCACCTGCCCCGTAAAGGTTCAGATAAGTGGTTAAGTTCTAAACTTAGGCGATGGCTTCGCCATATAACTTGTGTTAGCAATAATCCGTAGCCTATATACGATTGTTTCCCTCAGAGAACCTTTCATTCTGGACCATTTCGTGGTAGCGCCGCTCCTGCCTTACCAGTGCCCATAGTAACTGTCTACTCTACTATGCCTATAGCCACTCTGAATTGCTGACTATCAGCCCTGGAAGGAGGGGCTGTTGAAGAAGCGAAAGAATCCTTATTTTAAAGAAGTCAGGGCCTGGCTGTGTCAGTCGCAGAGGCGCCCGCCTCCACTAGTGCGATGGCCTCTAAAACTCGGTTCTTTCTCAAGCGTCAGAACCTCGGTAGAATTACTAGATAGGGGGTTCTGAAGAACAATAGGAAATTGCTGGCGACTTTGCTTTGCAACTTCTTCTTTTGATTCTCAAAGGGCAGCATTTGCAGATTAGATAATTAAGACTGACAAAAAAATAAAAATCAATACAAAGCTTATTTTATCAATTTATCAGCGACTGGCGGTCTACGCCAGCGTTGAACAATTGGTCAGCAAATCTGACCGATCATTTGAAACGTTCAATAAACCTTGGGTGTATGCGGCTGCTGGAACAGTCATGTGCGTTTCTCGCACTCTGCGCCCAGCTGTTTTTTCTGATCTTTGTTTTCAATCCATATTATCCAGCTTCCTCACTCTATTGTTTGTCCATTACCTTTTTGCTCTACATACGTATTTTCTTGAAAGGTTTTTGTAGTGCCAACCCGCCCTTCAACTACACACGCTCCTCCCGAAACACATCCGCTTTGTCCTGGCGAGGCGCCAGGCAGTTTCGGGAGGAGCGGATGTGATATTCGTGTTCAGGAGGTCGAATTACCCCTAGAACCCAACTTTCAGCCAAATCTGCCCCGTAGAAAAAGTCGATCAAGATCCGGCCCGTTTTCGGAAAATTGGGGTAGTAATAGTTGAACAGTGCCAAAATTTCATGATCGAAATGTTCTTTTGCGTTCAGTTTTTGATGACTAAGCAAATTGTAGACTTTCTCATTGTAGAAGCCTGGGGACTTCCTGTCAAAGAGCGACTGGGGGTCCATTCTGAGGCCATCCTTATCAATGAGGTGGCGCCCTCCCAGGTGGTCAGCCAAAGACCAAATAGGCTGCATTTGAACGCCATAATGTCAGGGTGGCCCACTTCGGCGACGGGCGGGGGTAGGGAGTTCTGCTTTCCATCGATGTGCCGACCCATCTAGATAGCTTTTCTCGAGTTGACACGTTTTAGCATGGTGGCTAGACGAGCTTGCTCCAGCTTCACAAGAGTTCACAAGTTTCACCAGAGTGAGACTTGTAAACCGGAAGTAGTGAAGCAGTGAAAGTGCAAAATGCCCCCGTCGCCGAACTGCGCCTGTCAGGGCTATTCGTTGCAGGGGGACAAATGGTGCAGCCGAGACTGCGCAGCTTTATCTGTGTCAACCCCATACGTGGATGTGCAAAAAAAGACTGCGAGGATTAAGTGGAGTCTATGGAGCTTTCGTTTATGTTCCTCTCCGTATACCTTTGTTAGCCGCCAATCTATCAAGCTATACGGACTATATCTCAGCATTGATAGTATTATGGAACCAGTAGGGCTGACAGGTCAACAGGATGAATTTCTAGAGCAATCTCCAAGGTGTCCCAGAAATCACTGACTAACCTGTTAATCAGAATGTGGTGCCGTTTAAATAACTTCAAAGGTATTTATGTTTTGGTTGCTCTCAGAAGATTCTTGTACCACCGCTTCGCCAACCGCAAAGTTAGGCGTGACGTACTCTAAAATCGATTATTTACGTTGAAAAAATTGTCGAATCTCTGTGAAGACAATCGCGAGTAGAGAGGATAGTCATCGACCAACGCTAATTCGTAAGCCATGGAACGTGGCTCCATCAGCTTTGGGGCTTTCTAGCGCAGGAACCCCTGGTCTGCTGACAAATAAAGTAAAGAAGAGACTAGGTTCTCGTTTCAGTCAAGTCACACGGGTAAGAACCATTAGAAGCAGCTTTGGCATATCGAGTTTGCCCCCTCCCCGCCCCCTCCCCCCACCTCGCCGCGGTAGGATTCCGACAGTGATGCACATTCATGCTGATCGCTTATTTGCCCTTTACTCTTGGTGAAGTTCTTGCACGTCAGTATTCGCTCCCTTCAAATCATCATCCTTGACTCGTTCCAAGGATTTGTGCGCGTGTTCGCTGGTTCAGTCTCAGACCCGAAAATCGGACATTCAGTTGGCGTAGTTGAATGCCTGCACTTTTCGGACGTCATTCCAGTTGCAGTAATTTTTCTGTGGCATTCTCCACGTGCCCTTGACTATACTGCACTATTTCCACTTTTCTAGAAATTGTGGACATGCAAAACCAAACTCGCGCTCGCGACGAATCATGGAACTAATTGAAACAGGCGCCCTTTGTCTTCTTACCCTGCTGTGTTGTCTTAATTGGAAAAACGAACAGTAACTAGTTCGACTGCAATAAATTTTCGTTCTTGGAGTGAGCCACATACCAGGGCTCATCGTTGTTGGGGAATCCCCAACAAGGGGGGATCGTATTTGGTCGCCAGGAGAGGGGGTCGTATTTGGGCTGAGAAAAATTTATTTTGATAGTTGATTTTTCTCGCTTCACGGACGTTGTAAGGGGGTCGTACTTGCTCATTGTTGGGAGGGGTCTATTTACTTTCTGGGAGTGGTGACTGACTTTTCGTGATTTTCCTGCTTCGTATGTATTATATACCCCCCCTCCTCCCCCGCCCCCGCTCGACGGCTCGATTTCGATGAGGAGGGACAGAGTGCCGGAGGGGAGGGGTCGTACAAAAAAAGGGGGCCGCACGGACTCGATCAAAATCCCCCAACCAATTATGTGCCCTGCCCTATACTCATCGTCCATTAAAAAGCATATCATTCGAGTGCGCATTTAAGCTGCTGGAAGCTGCTGAGGCCGGTCAAGGTGTAAGGTGTAAGGTTTCCCTTCTTCAGACACGAAACCCGCTGGGAGAAGCTCCTGGACACTCTCTTGGGTGAAAGACTCACCTGTAACGGCAAAATCATCTATGCAAACAAGTTCACGATATGCCAGATAGGATCTTCGTCTCCATTACAGCTGGGATGCGATCCCCATCTTCCCCACAACTTCCTCGCAACTACCCCTCCCCCCACCTTCTCCCTCAATTACCCATGTCGTGGAGGTAGTACTATTGCTGACCTACCCGATACTCCACTTCCCATTATCCCACCTCTACTCAAGTTCTTAACTCTGATTCTGGGTGGTGTCTGATTTTCATAAACTGAGACGGTAAGTTGTTCAGAGGTGTAGTCGTAAAAGGCGCGCTAACCATGCGCGTGGTTCTGGAGTCGAACTTGGCATCGGCTCCCGCCTAGCCTTACCAAGCTGTTTACCCTCGGACGACGGTGAATTAATACCAGGTTCGTCTGGGAGGATGAGAACACAGACTTGTATATCTTATGACCCCCGCAATTCATTGTTTAGGTTATATTGCATTCAATAATCACGAAGATTATGAATGGAAAAAAATGCGTGTCGTATCTCAAAAAGGGATTGATTAGCGGCGAAGCCTTTATCTCTTTGAATTTTTCATTAATTGAGACCATATTTTCTCTTTCTTTTCACTTAATCGTTTCTGTACTTCATTTCCGAATTTCATCCTCCCCATATGTCCGCCACCTAATGAGTCATCGCATGTAGTTTGCCTTGGCGGAAATCGATCCAGTGAATCTTGCAGATCTTGATGGAGATTCTTTAGCCACTATCCTTCATCGAAGCATCAAGTGATTATTCATCCAATGACCGGTAGAAGATCGTTCTTCGAACCATTCACCGGCAAGCTCCGCCTCCTCGTTAGGATGCGTCATCGAAGCCGCATGTCCTCTTCTTATGAGTAATCGGCTACAAATTCTGCCGATCGCCATTCATCGTTGGCCGTCATGATTGTTCAACGATCGCCAGCTGGTCGACAGAAGGCTTTGATCCGTTTCTATTTTTCTGCTCTTCTTCGTCATTCCACACTATCATTTTCTAACAAAATGATTAAAATCATTAAGTTGAACCGCAGTCGTTTATCAACTCGGTTTGCATGACCTAAAACTCCATCCTCGCTCATTTTGAAGCAGCACCTTCTCCCTAACAGAAGCATCCCAACAGAAGCAGCTGCTTTTCCATTGAAGTTGAGGTAATAACAATTACGGTTTCTGCTCTGAAGTTGAGGCGAAGGTCTGCTGTGGAAAGTGATACGC
>MU912344.1:0-12761 GCA_036418165.1 Cooperia oncophora
ATACGAGAACATAAAATCAGCCACTGATGAGACCTTTAGTAATTTTAGGTCATGGAACTAGATGCTTAAAACATTGACTTAGAGAAGTGAAAAAGAAAACGCCTTTTTTTTCAACGCGCAAACCATTTGTTGCCTCCGAGACGGACCTGCTTCTCATACACCAGAAAATAGGGTTCACTTTGACAATTCTGGGAATGGAGAAGTCGGTCGGAGGTCCTAACAGCGTCTCTATATTCATGGGACTCGTCATTGCCGGGTTATTTTTTTGAAAGCAAAGCAAAATACGATTTCTGAAGGTTTCAATCTATCTAGCCGAATATTCACGTAAATACCATTTTCACACTTTCCACAGCAAATTCACTACTTTTCAAACCAAATTCACCACTCAAATGAACTGCCAGCTGTTATTAGCCCCGTAACCTATGCGTGTGTGTTGATTGATCCCATGGTGTCATTGGCATTTGTAGGGATCACCTTCACGTTTGTTTATCTGATGTCATTTCTTGAAAAGGAGAGAAAGGTAGCTGTTACAGGTCTTCATTTGATGTTACTGTTAACTTGGTCATGTACTCTTAGAAACGTTCATCATCCGAGCCGGTTGTGCCTAGTATAGGCGCCCGTTCCATTCATTGATCGAATGCCGTCTCTGGGCGACCTCCCAATAGTAGTACAAGGTGTTGTGTTACTAGTTAGTGCAGTTCATGATTACCGGTTTCCATCCTTATGTCTTCATTCTACGTTTTTTATCGACTTCAGAGACGGGAGGGCCATTTTGCACTTTTGCTGCTTCACTAGTTCCGCTTACAAGTCTCACTCTGGTGAAACCTGTGAACTCTTGTGAAGCTGGAGCAAGCTCGTCGAGCCTGGTGGACGGTATTTCTGGTTGGTATTTCATTGCTTTACAAGGGTTGACAGGTGGTCTCTACAAACTTCGGCTGGTATCATTTCGTGGCTTCACAGAATTTCACAGGACTCCACTTGATGACTTGACACGTCGACTGGAAGTAGCAAAAACGCAAAATGCCCCACTCCTCCTCCCCTTTCCGTCAACGAACTGCGTCGGCTTTTCGTTTATTTAGGAGCCCTTGACCTGCAATTACTCATCGAATTTTGGTAAAGCTGGAACTAGAGTATCTGTATCTGGACTACAGAAAGTAATTCCTTTGTAGCTGTAGGACTGAAGATGACTTCAGTGAAGTGTATCTCAGCTTAGTGAATCACTATGTTCAGCGTAGTCCTGCGACACTAAGGTTTTGATTTGCACAACTTTGCTATCGAGGTCAAAGCTACCAGTCGTGAAATAGCTTCCACACTTTGGTGAAACCTATTGTCTGCCATTGATCATCCCTGTTCTCTTCATTTTGGTGTATACTCTGAGATTCACAAAGACTCAGCGAGTGCCCGCGGGGTCTTTTGTTTCAATGCCTGCGTTTTCATCTGCACAGAAAGGTTTGACGACTGAGATGATAGCAGTGGGGAACATAAAATGTGACATATGCGTCGACAATACAGGCAAGAGTCAGTGGTTTTCATAGGTAAACTGGGTAACACAAAAACTGACCTACAGTGAATGCGACGATGCAGTATGAGGCCGCGTTCATAGCTTGCGACCATGAAGAAATGCAGAAATGAAGAAATGCGGAATCTGCGGAAATGACGAAAAGCTTGTATTCATATCGATCTGAAGAGATGCAGAAATGCCGAAGTGAAGAAGTGCGGAATCTGTAGAAATGCAGAGAGTGATAGTTATCTGTAGCTTTTCGTCATTTCTGCAGATTCCGCACTTCCGCACTTCTGCAGTTTCTGCATTTCTTCACTTCTGCATTTCTGCAGATTCCGCACTTCTGCAGTTTCGGCATTTCTGCATTTCTTCAAATCGATATGTATGTAATGCTTTTCGTCATTTCTGCAGATTCCGCATTTCTTCATTTCTGCATTTCTTCATGGTCGCAAGCTATGAACGCAGGCCTAACGCGTCACAGAGAGGAAAACAAAACGGCAAGCTGCTTATCTTGTGCGCTACTCAGCTCTTACTCATGTGGCAAAGATTATTCACAAGGAAATTGAAAGCTGTGCCAAGGTAGAACATCACATGCGCTATACTCTATGGAACGTAGGCTTTGTCGCTGCGGATGAAGGGGCGTGACCAGGCGTAGTGGATTTGGCGCGGCGGCAGCTGCTAGAGAACTTGTTTGGCGTCGCGCAAAACACATCCCTCCTGGCCACGCCCCTTGATCTGCAGGGAACACGACTGTTCTTCCTCCTGAATGCGATCTATTTGGGCTGTAAATGAACATCTAATAGACAATCTATTCGATTTAAAGAACCAATCTGAACTAGAGGTAATCAGGTTCTTAGACTCTTAGGACTCGTATATCCGAACAAGGAACAACGAGACGAAAAGTCCCGCATGAAGTATCGAACGTATGCAAACCCTCACACTTCTACCTGTGACTCAGCGCTCGTACCCACTAAGCTAGGTCACTTGCAGCTGTTACTTCTCCAACTTTCCCTCTGGAAGATGCGAGAGAAGTGAAGGATCAACGAAAAGATAAGTCTTGGTATCTTCATTCAGGAAATCGTTCCGCAGTTTCTGAAAGCAGATTTGGCTCACCGACTTGAACCGCCTTCACTATGCACACTTTATTGCAAATGACCAGTCTGTCCTGTTATCCTTACATGGTGAGCTGAGAAAGCGCCTTTGGGACGAGCTAAGGTCATCGATATTATCTCCAGATGTATTTCAGCTGTTAAAAACAATAAGTGTCAGTAGTTTGCTGTTTGTGTCGCAGGGCTTTTGCTCTAACTACTGTGTTAGGATTTCTCAGTTGTGAGTATATTGAGTTACCTAGGAGATTCATTTGTTCTAGCGATTCTTACTTGATTGTAATTTTTTTTCGGGTGCACTCTCTTAACGGTGTGACGTGTACGGTTTGACTAATGAAGCATTTAATTCTACGTGTCTATATTGTCATTTGATGTGTTTTATGCACATTATATTGGAAGTTTTCATTGTTATTTCTTGCTTCATTTTGTGAAAATCTTCGACGTGAATTCACATGACTTCTTCTATTCGCGGACTTAAAAGCACGATCACTTTCGTTTGATGTTCAAGCGCCTTCTTTGGACATGGTAGAACTACATGCAAGCATAGAGAATGTAAGCCAAAAACACGCATGAAAAGGAAAAACGGCAACGTGGCTGCGGCTCCGCCCACTGGCCACGATGACGAACAATTTTTTTTCATTTTTATCGGCTACCTGATGATGCGGTTGTTCCGTTACCACCCCCCCCCCCCTCATTATCTCTCCACTTCGGATGGTGATGAGGTGTTATGGAGTAAGAGTTGGCACCAAAGGGTGAGAAATCGTCCGTCTGCGCCCTTTCTTTGCCTTATGCACGTAAATGCACGGTTAAGTATAGGGTTCTATAAGAAGCATTTCGTGGAGGTTTTCCTGATTTTTCTTCACTTGCTGGTTACTTACCATCTTGTCATTATTAGCTGAGCCGTACCACGTTTAAGATCGCTCTTTGATTCTGCTGAATGTAGTCTTGATTAGCAGAGCGTATTTGGCATTGGTAGCCGTTCCCAGCTACAATTTTCCTGCGAACTGAGGGTACTTCGCTGTTTTTTGTGTACTGCTATTCGGCCCGTTATCGATTTCCAGGCAGTTCGAGTTTTATGAATCATGCGCTATTTTTCCCTCTGTTTCAGTTTTTTTTTCTCTTAAATGTTCAAAGGCAGGCACGCGTTCAACCAATTCGCAGTTGCTCTTTCTTGTACGAGTGATCTGATCCTCATTCTCTGAAACTGTATCACTTTCACGGCTTACAGTAAGTAATGAAGGCGCTGGATCCCTCGTGAGAGGCAATGCTGACGCCTCCCTAGTTGTCCCGCCCTCTGAAATTCAAAGGTTACTTCCTATCACGAGTTTAGTTTTTCATGGAGAATATCGCAGAGCAGCCTCATTATAACTGTTATTACCCCTTACGCCTTACGGTTTTCTGCTGATTTTTTTCAACTTTTTTTTTCTTCAGTGTCACTCAGCGACCATAGGCTGGTAACAGAGCTTCACTAACTGCAACAGGCAATCGCAGGGTTTGTCTTTAAGTCAAAAGTTTTCAAAAAAAAACGGCTCATTGCTGCAAGCTAATGGCAAACGCTTCCGAAGTTATCTTTCGACTGGTTATGAACAGACGTTTATGAGTTGATGCACAGTCATCGATTGTCTCTCGCAAGAGCCATCAGCTGTCAGATGACGGACCGTCAATCATCAGTCATCGCATTTTTACTCAGTGCTTTGTGACAGAAAGCGAATATTTTTAATCATCTCATCTTCCAACATAGATATATGCTGACTCATTAATTTTGAAAAGATTGTAGTTTTCAGTGACAGTCTCAAACGTGCTTGTGAGGTGAACCTCCGGTGTGTTTCCGTCTGCTCTTGAACTTATCACAATTTTGAGTGGCCCCGTTTCTACGGTTCTGAAGCAGGCGCCAAGTATGCTATTCCGTTATTGAAACATTTGGTTTGTTTATTCATCATCTCAAGCACAAAAGCTTTGTGCTGAACTTCGCAGAGACGACGAGCAGGGCACGCTCTCGTTGTGATCATTTCCTGAAAAATACGACCCCCTAATTCCATCCTCAAATACGACCCCCTCCCCATGCTACCTACCACTTTCCTAGATTTTCCCAACTTCCTACCACTTTTTCCCGAAAAATTTCTGGTTTTTTTTCCAAAATTTTGCTGTCGAGGTGGGGGGGGGGAGAAGAGAAGGCCGTCAGGATTTAACTATCAATTCAACTGTCGGAAGTAGTCATTGTTCAGATCTTCGACAGTCTCTCTCCCACTCTCCCAACAACGAGCCAGGTACCCCCCCCCCCTTTATAGCGTCCGTGAAACAAGAGAAATCAACTATCAAAAAAATTCTTTCTCTGGCCAAATGCCACCCCCTCCCCCTCTCTCGCAGTCAAATACGACCCGCCGTTATGATCATCACAGCGATGGTGTGCCCTGGCGACGAGGTTTCACAGCTTTTTGTCAACCCAGACAATGTCAGTGTGTGTTGACTCATTACCCATCGTTATCATAGCTTCATGAAATTTTCTCAGCTGGAACCATTACGCTTCTTGGCTTTCGTATGAGGTTTTGCGCCATGACGATTCTTTACGAGGCATATGTGCTCTTTGACTCTGTGTTTCTATTACGAAGCTCAAATCGCGACTCTCCTTAAATTTTTAGCCTTTTTTATATTTGCCTGCCCAGTAATTCATCATCACAAGTCTTTAACAAACCTTGTCAGTATGGGAAGGAGCCTTGCATTTTTCGTACTGTTATAGTAGATGGAGATTCAATGACATCTAGTTTAGAGGAGTCATCTGTTGGATTGCTCCATTCGAGGAAAACATCGATAACAAAAAATGGAACCGTGATAGTGACCGAAGACATTGAAGTCATACCATGTTGATGTGTTGGCTCATGTTGATTTCATGACTTAAAGACAGCCCCCGCGCTCAAGTAGTACATGGTCGTCCTTCCTTGTGCAAGTAGTACAGCCCCCAAGCTAGAGACTGTCCCACTCTCGCAACTCCACAGCGAGCGATTAGCGAGCTACAGCCGCTGAAAGTTCTAGTTCTAACGCCCGCCCAGTTGGACCGCCCACTTGCTAGATGCCCTCTGACGGAGGGCCGCTCAGTTGTTCTTGTTGGGGCGGCGGGCATTAATTGGAATCGCATGCCCTTTTCGCTGACCGCGCTTGTGCCCATGAATGATTCTGCTCTCCTTTATTACATTTTATTCATTAGGGGCACATACAGTCAACTCCAACCCATTTCGCAAGGTAAAACGCGTAAAAATCACGAGCGACCCAATTTTCGTGGTGCAAAAGCTCGACGCACTTCACTACACTAAAATATGCACGCTACCGTAACCCTAAATTCGGACGTCGAGTTTTTAAAAGTTTCTTTTTCTTTTCAAGAGTTTTTCTCTGTTTTTGTTGTTTTTTTTGTATTCTTTTCTTTGCATTGGATGATATCAACTACTGCGAGATGTGATAGAGAGATTTGTGAGCTAGGGGTTGCACAGAGACCGCAGGGAGGTGTGACTGTCAGGGAGCGATTTTGTTGGTGTTCTTGAGGACTCTTCTTGCTTTTTTATTCTTCGGGGGGATACTTATCAGCTACTGTTTCATAATTGAAAAGCAACTATCCATGACACATTTATCGCGGGAGTTGTCTTTAAGAACCAGTCAGATACCCCTGAAATCTGGGTACAGCATTGCGGGGACAATTGCATCAGTAGGGTCGTACATAGTTGCTGAAGAGGAAAGGCATTATCTGCCCTGTTCAGGCGGAATTTTACCTGTGTTCGAGAAAATTTTTTCTGCTTGACTTTTCTCGTTTTTTTCGTGTTTTATCACGATCACCGCGGCACTCTATACTACTACTTCGTGGTATTTGAAGGTATAGTTGGATGGTGACACCTACCCCCGCTCAAGCTTGGGGAAGGTCGCACCGTAGGACGAAAAAAAGGGGGAAGTTGTATAGCACCGCCACATCATTCATCATAATGTTGTCCATGTCTAAAACTGTTGTGAGACGTCGGATCGACCGCGTAATCAACAGTTCTGCTCGCATCATAAACAGACCAAAAGCTCGCCCCATATGAGATTCCATAGCTGTCTATTTCCAGAGCTCATTCTGTTATTAGCTACACTTGTAAATTTCAGAAAAAAAACGTCCTAATATTAGGTCATCCCATTCAAAAAGGTGAAGACATACAGGGGAATGGCAGAAAAGCAAGGGGATATGGCATCAGGCTACTATACCGTTTGGCTATGTATCTGTGAAGTTTAGCAAACCTACCCACAGAAGAAGTTCTCGAGAAATTGAAAAGAAGCCCGAGTGGTGAAAATCAGCGCCGGTTTTTCAATCAGACGTCATAAGAGGAAAGTGCGCTGCTCAAATTTGACCTGTGCCGGTGCGTATAATGGTGTTCTCGAAGTGCAAGGTGGAAGGTTTGGTTCAGGAGCCCGAAGAAGGAAGAAAGGAAAAAAATTGTTGTCGTGGATGGTCCCATAATGTTCATCCTGTACAAGAAAAAGGGTGGATGAAGTCAAGCGCTGAATGAATGTCTGATTACAGAGGCTGGACCTTGTCGAGCTTGCTCGCGAGACTGACATCCCTGCTGCAACTGCTGCTCGAGTTATGTCCGATTAACTGAGGATGGTCAAGAAGGTGTGCTTATGGTATGGGTACCTGATTTTCTTGTAGAGCGTAGTACCGACTCTACTCCTATACCAGTAATGTTCTCCGCATAAAATGTCGTTCACGACTGTGAAAACGCACCCCGGCCCTAGATGAAATATGGGTGGTCTTGGACTCGAGCCAAAACTCACAATCGTCAATTTTGTATGAATGCAGATGAGAAGCCGCCCGAGTTCTACCATGAGGAGTTACGTGGGCCCAAGTGGATGATCATCATAGCGAAGGATTCCCACACTGTGGCTTTCAAGCGGCTCTATACAGAGAACAAAATCGTCGCTGTCGGTGTATATTGCCTGTTCCTCGGCAATCAGATCGACAGAGGATGGTGTCCACACTAACCACAAGAAGGCCATCATTCCTCGTCACAGTGCCGGGCCCCAAGCTACCGTATTATTGAGCAGTGCTCGCGCACAAACACTACTAGGAGCTATGTTCAATCGCCTCATTCGCTCAACATAAAACCGTGGGATTTCCACTGTTCTGGTAAGTTGAATGTGCTGACTGACAGCAAACGAGGCAATGTTTTTTCATACGCCGAAACTGACATCAACAGCGGCTACGTGACAACTAAAACATTTGGTGGGGGTCCTGCAGCGAAAGGCCGGAGCGCAAAGAAACAAAGAACTGCGGGCGCTAAGGCATCGAGAGGTATAAAAAACATATCGCGAGCCAGGAGATGATTTTCTCCAAAGGGAGAGGACACCGGGTGGATGAGCCACTTATTATGCGTGAAAAGTTGGAATGTGGAAGTTCTCAGCGGTCACAGAACGCCATGAAGCGTGAGGGCGCAGAGAAAAACAAATATTTGGCGGCATTAAAGGGATTGAGTTAGTTGTCCGTAGACCATCAACAGCAGTTCACTAGCACTTGTAGAACAACAAAGGTACCAGTGGTCCAAACGTTTTGGGCAGTGGGAGCGGGTCGTTAACGAAGGAGGGACCTGCCGAACTCAATGTAAATATTGCTTTTTTTATCTTTATTGCTCTTCATTTTATATGAATAAAACCTTCCACATTGAGTGGGATGACTTGATATTATATGCCTTGACAACTCTTCTATGATTGAATTAAAAGTGACTCATTTTAATAGGAGGTTAGGAATGAGTCAGTGAGTTACCTTTTCCTGATTGTCGTCTTCGTCATTCGTTTATAATTTTCATCGAGACTACGAAAGTGCTTTGTACTATTTAATCGATGGCGTTTATCAGATCACATGAAAAGGTGTGGCGGTGGCGGTGGTCATGTGAAAAACGTAGCGACCGGCAACATGTGATGCGAGAAGTCAGACAGGGGCACAGGAGGGCCAATGCTCAAACATTTTAGTTCCAGCAGCCGCTGTAATGATTTTGGTTTATTACTTCTATGCTTTAATAGCTTATCGATCACACATTTTCTGTAACCTATATTTCTATTTTTATTTATTTTCATTATTTCCATTACATATTAAGAAGTTTTGCCGTTAACTGTTTATAATATCTGTTCGGAACAGAATCTTTTCAGCTACCCTTCACTTCTTTTTATACTGCTTCGAGTGAACTTTACATTGTGAACATGACTGTGTGCTCTGGAGGTGAAATCATCATTCGTTTCGCAATCGCGTCCTAATAAGCTGGTTCTACTCGGTCCTTATCGTTGCTTGGGGTTTCAGTTTTGCTTGAACAGTAACCAGCCTAAACAAGCTGATTGTTGAAGAAAGATGATAAGCCTTCTTAATTCCATCTCCTTCGAATTGTAATTTTCATTAAAACAGTAGCGAAAGTTGATTCAAGTGATTTTAAAGGGCAGTCGTAAATTGTATAACGAGAACAGGAAGAGTATAGTGTCTGTTATCCAAAAGTGCGTCGTGGCAGTTATTACCTGTTGCGAAACGTCTGTCAAGTGCGACGTTGTGGGCGACAACTATTGATCGTTGTTAATTTTTGTGCGTTTCGCTGCCTTTCAGACATCTGATTGGAGCGGCCGCGATCTCAATAACATCACTCGCCGATGGTTTTCCTCGACAGCGATCAGCTGTTTCTCGGTTGATCCATGTGATGTACATATAATCCAGCTGTTTGGACAAAGATTACGCAAAATCCCATAATATCGTTCCATCGATTTCCTTGATTCTTTTTTTCGATTGTTTTATGTGTATAATGTTAATGTTTCAAGGGAGCTGATGCAGCGGCAAGTGGCACGCGTACCACACGCCCGTTTGGGGGCCAAATCTCGGATCGTAGTCGATGTAGTCCATGCCCTTTATCCTCCCGATTCGGGATACTTGTCAACCGCAAAACTTCCTGCTTTTTTTTTCTTCCTTCTTTTGCTTCTTTTCTTCTCTTTTCTCTCTTTCTTTTGCTTCTGCTTCAACTATTGAGCCAGTTGATACAATGGCAATATACCCCTGAACACTCCCAACGACGGCATGTCTGGTTGGCAGAAGCCCTGTAACCCTTTACCCTCCGGGGTCACTAAACTGGTACCAGACTGGTTCGAGATAAGAATGCTGACTGGTACATCGGTTGGCCCCCGTACCCACATAGCTTTAGGCCGCATAGCGTAACTACGATCCTGATTCAAGGCACTCGTGTGGGGACATCTCCAGCTCCAGGGAGGGGGGGTCGCATCTGCTTTTGAGAGGAATTTGCCGCGTTGGGAAATTTTTCCTGTTGTTGACTTTCCGACCTTCCGCGGTTCTTGAGGGGGAGGAAGGACTAGTTGGTGGCGCTTCGTAGTTAGTATATAAAACTACATTTATTTGCGTGTTTGAAAGTAGTAGTTGTGTGGTTGACGCTTCCCCCCCCCCTCTCCCGCTCGAATGCAAAATGAGAAACATGAAAAATGTAAATTTTTGTGGAATTTTTTCAAAAAGAGTAGTAGAAAGTTGAGTAAATCTAGGAAACCTAGAAAAGCTCCCAACAGCGACGTGTCCTATTCTGAATGAAAGTAGAATGCGTGGCGTATTCAAACGGACTAATAAGTGGTGAAGCCTTCATTCTTTTTGATCTTTTTAGTGTTAATATATACTTTTACTATTTTATTTCAATTTTTGATGCTTCTAATTTCATTTGGCCTAGGTGAAAATCTTATTGATTGATGACTAAAGGATAGAAGATTCGCTTTCGCTAGACGAGTGGCGACATCTGTCAGCAACTAACGTCAAAAGAATGAATCATTTCATCCTTTCTATTTTCTCATGAGATAGCATCGATCTTTTTAATGGCGTTTTTTTCTCTATTCGATCAGCTTTCTGTCGCTTTTTCGTTCGTACACTCCTTTCCAATAGTACCAAACCGGACTTTAAACTGCGTCCGGTTTTAGCAATGGCATTGCCTTATAGCGTCGTCGAGGTTTCTTTGAACGTTGTGTGATGTTCACTTCATTGATTAGCTCGCGCTGTGCTTGGCTCTCAACATGCGGTCGGCCATGAAGGACAATCGTCAAATGTAATCGTCGGTATTTCAATTATTTCTTTTATTCTTAGAATAAATGGATAACTATTGCTTTTTGTTGCTATGGAAAGGATTCTCCCTAATGCAATTGGTATTTCGCCACGTAACTGCCACTTGCGGAGATCCTACAATCAATAAGTTTATAGCATACTTTTTTCTGGCTTTTTCTGGATGCTTCGTCCCACCCCGAATCCTTTCATGTGAGCCTTCTGGGGATATCATCATTAAATTACCACTTTTTTGGGTCGCTAAGAACTCTAGGAGACGGGAATGTTCAAAGGTATGCCCTGCGCTCAAAAATGATAAGATTGTGCGGCTCAAACACTAATGAAGAGGGTGGAAGTTTCAGCAATGAAGAAAAAAAAAGCTGAAAAAACTGAAAACTGTCTACAATTCTCTCTATTCAATTGCACATGCGTGGGGTGAAAGAAATACCTAGTCGGACGAGTTCGCACTTGTTGGTACCAGCTCCTTCTCCTATTCTCACCTCTCGAACTAGAGGGAATGAGTAGCGGAGCACCATCAGGTAGCAATTAAAATTGAAAGTTAGGCGTCGTGGCAGTTGGCTGAGCCGTGGTTCCACCGCGAGCGAGCAGCGCTTTCAGTCGTAGTTTTGGTTCAGACGTATTTTCTCATTGTATTTACTGGCCCAGCAGTTGTGAGGAGTTACAGAAGGAAGAGGGGAGGTAGAAGAATGGAAGGAAAAGAAGGAAGGAGTGAGGAGAAGGAAGGAGGAGAGAGGCTTCGCAATTGAAGAGTTCCGGATACGATGGCGCGCCGTGTCTTCAAAGGGAGAGAATGTGTGCCTCCTGCGACTCAGCGGAGATTAAGCCCTTTGCCTAGGTTCAAAGGGAAGAAGCTCCTTAACCAGTTTGAAGCGCTTCAGCTATTTTTAAATGGTGGTAGTCGCGGTCATTTCTAAGGAGTATCAGAAGTGTCCCCGAGAGCACCTCTGAAATAGAGATTGAATTTTGCTCACGATTTTTTCAACTTTTTATGTGTTGTAATTATTCTGCTCACTCTCAACTAGTGAGTAGTTTATTCTATATTCAACAATTTTAATCGAAGGACGAAACATAAATCATGTGCTGCGCCCTTAATCACCATGTGAATAGCGGTATTGATTGCTGTATAGATATTATTGAAGCTGTACTATTAGTGCAACGTTACACTCTTCATTTTTTACAATAGTAATCGTTGTCGTATTGCTCCATTTCTCGTCTCTTTTCTTTCTTCATAAGGCTCTCCCAGGTTGCCAAATTCGTGGGAAAAGTGAATTTTGAGATAAAATCTTTTCATGATGGCGATATATCCCCACTGCGTTGACATCTCAGTCAGCACCTTCGCGGCTAATGGATAAATGGGTTATTTACATGAGATATAAAGGCCAGCGAGGTAGAGGCTTGTGTAGTGGAAGTAGCCCACCTACCATGCAGTCAAGGGACAAATCCTGGATCGGTACCATTAGCCGACCAGGTCTTCTATCGTCCGGGGACGGTAAACTGGTACCAGGGTGCTCTCGTGGAGGGGGGGGGGTGAGAAGAAGGGGATAAGAACACTGACT
Source organism: Cooperia oncophora (assembly GCA_036418165.1). Classification (NCBI taxonomy): domain Eukaryota; kingdom Metazoa; phylum Nematoda; class Chromadorea; order Rhabditida; family Trichostrongylidae; genus Cooperia; species Cooperia oncophora. Next base: position 12,265 of record MU912344.1, read on the forward strand.
TACATTCTTATACATCGGCTGCCCACCCCACCTCCCTTCGCAAGTCATTGTGTAGGCCGCATCGCATTCAGTCAGCCACTATATCCTGAATGGAAGTAGAATGCGTGTCGCATCCCAGCACGGGATTGATAAACGGCGAAGGCTTTATTCTTTTAGTAAGACATGTGAGGCCAAGGTGGTGTAGTGGCATATAGCTCACACAGCACGCGCTCGGTCCAAGGACGAAAACCCGGATCGTCTTCCGCAGAGGGCAACCAAGCCTCCTACCCTCGGGGAACTACGAACTGGCATCACTTTTGTTTGTCTGAAAGAATGGCAACGCTGAATCTCATATCGGTTGGTCCCTACAAGTGATTGTGTAGACCTTTTTACCGAAAATAGAGTGCTAAATGTTAAAGAAGGCTAGCTTCTGAGTGGGATTGAAATGCCCAAAATGGGACTGGTCAACAGCAAAAGCTTTGTCTATTGCCCTCATTAAAACATGTGATTTGTCGGTC
>MU912344.1:23024-56424 GCA_036418165.1 Cooperia oncophora
AACCCTGCCCTATTTATTCCTTTTTTATTGAGGATTCTCATTCTGGAGTAATTTGATAGAGGGGTACGGTAACAATGTGACGAAATCCGCTAAGGTTGTCTCTCAAAGAATATGAGTTCACATGAAGTGGAGACTTGGTGAAAACATCGATGGTGGGATCAATAATGTTAAATGGATTTTCAAAGCATATAAAATGGAAGTGTGTCCATTTTGTGACTACGAGAGCAAGTTCCGCAAACGGCTTAGGAACTTATTCACTACATTGCTTTTTTTCTATTGACTTTACCAACTTTACTACTATATTTTTCCTTAAATACTTCCATAAATGATGCCCCGCTTTTCCTCGAAATTCACCTCATTATCATATTTTAGGATTCTCACGATTTTCCGGAATTTCCCGATCAGATTCGACTCAACGAGCATCGATCGTCGACGAGCAGCGGTTGCAACTGCTAAGTGATTTCATTCATTCGCTTCACTCTGATCAGTTCCTATTCTTCTTTTCATTCATTCATTTTCGTCCCCTCACAACCTCACATTCAATCAGTCAGTTCACTGGCATTAGCCTTAGAATCCCTTTACTTCTCATATGTAGTACCAATCGATATATATGACTGAAAGAAGTTGCGAAAGCGAAACGTGCCCCGTACTTATAACAATGATGCCCGTGTGCTGCATTGTGTCTGTATAGTTTCTTTATTGTGTTCGAGTCAACGCTTATGTCAATGAGGTGATGAGAGTTGTGCAGCAGCGCTTCTATTCTGATAACGAATACTGGTAGCTGCTGATGAAATTACTGCTGTTTGGTAGGATTTGTAAAGAATATCTCTGAAATGTGACGCTAAGTCTTGTATTCTGCTAATACACACGTCTTGTGATGAAGGTTCCAGTCTATTTTTCCTTCCTGTTTTATTCTCCCTTCTCTCACTCTGTCTCAGCCCTGATGGTGTGCGTGTGGACATGGTGGCCATTTCGGATTTTCATGAAATACTTTGCTTCCTACAACTTGGTTAGTTTTATTCATCGCCACACTGTTCGTTCATTCATAATGTGCATGTTGTCGACTTTTCCCCATGTTTTTAATTCTCGATAAAGTACAAGAGAGCCTTAGAATCTTTCGAATCTTGACGCGAAACTGGATGTATAGTGCAATCGACGTCAATCCAATCACTACCATGAAAAGTATATGTATGAGGGCAGTTCCCGCCATCAAGTGGTCCGCGAAATGCCTCCGTGCAGTTGGCATCGTTGTGCGCATTCGTATTCGTAGAGTATATACCACTTCCTTCGCTTGGAACGGCGAGATGAAGAAGCTGGAGACGCGTGCTTGTTGCAACCACCATTACTTTCACTCTGCAAGACAAGGGCTGCAAGTGGAGTTGGGATGTACATAGTGTTGCCTGGAGCGTCGTATAGTGATTTCCTGTGTTCTTGCCGGGAATGGCTTGCACGTTGAATCCTACTGATTGGGCTTGCCAATGTCCGAGAAACTCGTTCAATGCGCCGGTCCTACTGCTAAAGGACTCTGTCCAGAATGTTCCTAAGGTTTTTGCTTCCCCCTTTGGGGAGTTACTTATGGGCTACTGATTCATGACTGAGCACCTACTACCTACCCGTAACACTTGACGCTCGTCTTTAAGTGCATGATGACGTTCTACGGACCCCTGGTGAATGCCACTGCTTTGGAAAACAGCGCTTGAGATCACCATTTAAAGGTTTTATGGCTGTGAGTCACTAGATATACGGTAAGTGGGCTTTAGTGAAGCAAAAAAGTAAATATTCCTGCTGGTTCCGAGCATGACGTGAGCACGGTGCGGCGGTGAGAAACAGCGTAGAAAAAAGAAGCAGAGCATGGTGCCGCTAGAGAATATGCAAATGATTGGCACTGCCATTATATAGCGATTGGTGATACCAAAAGGAAAAGTTAAAGGTGGTCCTAGATCACATGGGTAGGGTTTAGAGCTGCAAAATGTTACATTCTCCGCGAGCGGGCCGCGAACTATTGAAGGAGTAGCTTCTGCACCTCGACGCTGTCTCTAAAGGCAACTCGCAATAAGGTATCCTGGGTAGTGGGTCTCAAAGAGGGATGCCAAGAAAGTGTGAGGAGGAGGAAAAAAACAGTAAATAGTCGTTAATGTTACAAAAAACCTTAGCGAGCTCATTTGCGCGAGTAGGGGCGACCAAAGGGATGGGATCGGACGAGATCACCGGACAGAAAGACATGTATGGATCAGATGTATCGATCAGAAGGTCGTAGTACTAATTTAGCCTATGTGCTAACTGCCCATCACTGGCGTTGTCTGTTATTCGACTACCAGTTTATAGGCTTGTGAGCCGAGATACCGTGTTAGAGCTCGTTCAGACTTCGCGATCCGCGGTAGTTTAAACGACGCTCTGATGATTTATAGGTCGTCGCAAACCAATTCTCAGAAGTTGAGTGATGCGCCGAACAAGTTGCTGGCGGAGATAGATGCAATGCGAAACGCAAGGTGGAGTGAAGGGCAAGTTACTGCCAATGCCTAGTGCTAGCTTGCCAGCCATCCGACCGCCCCACCCCCATTGACAGTGACCGTTGTGGTCGATATGACATCACCGCGACTGATCCATCCTTAAATTCGAGGCACTATCCTGCCTATGTCTTTTCGTGATGTTCGTTTGGGCGTTCATGAGCTGTAGTACGTAGGGTGGCTGGGCCAATGAAGAGCGGTCTGGGGTGAGAGGGCGATCGCTTTGTGCCTTTCCTAATTTTGCCGTGTTGGAAGTGCTCACGGCTTCGCGGAGGCAAGCTATTACGCGTTGGCGGGAAAGTTCTGTCATACTTTTTGAAACCCTCGTATTTGCCTTACCTGAAGAGGGCTAACCGTGTAATCGTGAGCATTTAATAGCATTGAGGATTGATCTTTGTATTAGGTTCACTGCCTTGCGGCTCCTGCTCATCCTTATTCTGGCATTATGGAAAAGCAATTGTTATCGCTACCTTCAGCACCCGACCCGTTCAAGTGCTTCCTGTGAACTACTTCCTCTACACCCTTGGCGGCCACGCATGGCAGCTGTCGATGCCGAAATAATGGAGGCTGCAGCAAGGACAATGTCTAAAGTCATCAAGACAATCTTCCAACGACCTAGCTTCAGAGCGGGGAGCCTCACGGCTTCAAATCACGAACTGAGGGTTCGGGAGCCTAACGCTGTAAACCCAGCTTCTAGAGTAGGCGGTGGGTCGAGAAACTACTTGGACTAGAAGAAGCTGCTGCCTCTCAATCCTGTACGCAATGCCGGCTACGAGATGCGAAGCGAATCGTCAAGCCAGAGGGGCAAAAGTCTTTCAACGTGCTGGTGCAGCACAACCGCCCAAAGTTTGAGCGTACTTCATGCAAATAAGATTGGTCATGGCCCTCCACCGTTGCCACGCGGTGCAGACAATGCGCTTCTTTGTATGGCTAGTCGCCGTTCGCGTATTCAACCGTTATACAGCCGAGAAAACCTCCACGAACTTGAGTCCCAAGTCAAAAGTTGAAGATGATGTCCAACTTTGCGTCGGGCCGGCGTGCATTGTCTAGGCGATGGATTCCACGAACTGTCCAAAAACTGCAAGGGATTTTCTTGATAACATTGCCTGGTATAACTTGTGATCTTGTACGCCTTTCTGTTACCAAAGAAAAGTCTATTTTTGAAAAAAAAAAATGTGACTAACTTTTCCCGTCACCTAATTAGTGCTCGGCAGAGGAGAAGATCTCTGGCATGCAATCGCAGCCTTAGAGCTCGTTAACTGTGCATAGTCCGCCTACTTATCTGTCAGTGCGTGGCATGTGCTTGTATGTCTGTCGTGCCGCATATCAGCGGTTCTCACCACAGCCTCATTGGGTGATTCCTTCCTTCGTCGTTCTTAGCTCGATGACCATTGGTAGGCAAGGAAGGGCGGACGCGAGCTCCGCCCCCGCTGCGCTCCGCCGTCCCCGACAAATCTTGTAATGTTACAAAACTATATGTATGTATGTACGGTTTTATGCACGAAACTTACTGCCACGGTCACACCAACAAAGGGTCTTGGTTCCAACAAGTGATTCAGGTGGTGTGACAGAGTCATCAAGGTGGTAACGAAAAGACAACAGCTGCAGAGGCTGAATAAGGCGAGTAAAGGATGTGAACGCCATAGTCACACCAGGAGGAGATTGGACAACGGCTATGTAGACGATGAGACAGAACATCTGTTTCGGATGACAGGAGGTGACAACTGTATAGAGGCTGATGAGGAGCAACAAATCCCTACTGTGGAATCCGCCATCTTGCTTACAATAATGCGATTGATACAACTCGAATATCACGTTCTTAGCAGTTAAAGGACAACTTATTCCTGTTCCCTTATCAGTAGTGCCATCATCTCGGGCCGCAATCTTTCAATACACAAGCAGAAGGCGCGATTTTGAAAGCATAGTACAGAGATTTCATGAACAGCAGCAAACGCCTTTATCACTATTGCCATAGTTATGTTACCTCGGTGAACCATTTGTCCCACTGCTGTATGCGTGGATGCATGCAGGAATCAGAGCGCTTCAGGGGCAGGATGCCTCCGCAGCTACAAAACGTACGCAGCTATAGTACACTTTAGCAGCTAATTTATCTGAGTGATCAGGATCTCCGCAAGTTATAGGGGAGAGGAATAATACGTGAAAGGATAGTTTCAAGGAGGTCTGTGAAGCTAGACTCCCAACCACACACCACAATTCATTGAGGACTGCCATGTGGCGCGCGGAACAGCGTATGTCAGCCAAAGTGGTCATTCCATTAAGCTATGAACAGAACGTTTTTCACCTCTGACGCACTCTTCCTGGACCTCGCACTTTTTAAGCGCTGCTATCCCGCGCTAGCGCGTACAGCGGCGTGGCCACGTGCTACGGCTCATCCATGTACGTTACGTCTTCTCTCGAAGTTCCCTGAAGATGACAATGACCAAACCCTAATTTCGCCCTTCGATTTTCCGAGCAGATCAGCAGTTTAATGGCATCTGGTTCCATCTAATGTTTGTCCCAGTGTTCTTCAGACTGTCTACCCATGGTAGAGCATCGTGATGTGTGAAGTGGTGGTGTCAGTACTACTCCCACCCCCCACGACAAAGGGTCCCCTTACAACCCTCACTCACGCTTCCGGATGGGATTAGTCGCTCCTACGGGAGTGTAGATACGTAACGATTTGGAAGGGTTAGCGTTGAGACCAGCTCACAATGGCGCTGGAGTACACTTGTTGGCATGGTGGGAATCGCGGAGCTTGTCCTGGTTGTGATAATTTCTTCAGATGCGGGTCTTCTGAGGGACGGAAGGCGGCGTTGAAGCAATGTCCTCATGTGTTGTTGGGTTTTTTTTACTTCCAGTGAACTGATTCATCCCTTGTTTGAGAAATATTCTATACTGGCCTTAGATGGGTTAATGGCAAATCGCACGCGAGTTTTTATCTTTTGGACGATAATAACTTCTTTCATACGCAAGCTTTGCAAACCCAAAAGCATCATTATAAAGCGGAGTGGTTGCCTTTCCAAAAAGCACCATACTTTTGTCGAACATGCGCTAGCTTAGGAGATATTAGGTTGTTCGAAAAGTCCTGCGACACTTTGATTAAATTGCTCTAGAAAAAGATCAAAAATCATTTTGGATGTTTTTATCCCTGATTAGTGGAGAGTGTCCGATGGGGTTTCTGCACATGGGTATATCATGACTTTGAGGAAGTTTTTAAAGCTTGAAAGCCCCCCAGAGATCGAGGTACTTCTTGACCTGTCCCATATTATGAGTTCCTCTAGGGCCACTCCGCCGTAGTCGAGGGAGCTGACACCTACGTTGTCTTGAGGAAGGATATCGCTTGCCATGGCAGAAGGTAGCTTTTACATCAGCGCCTGTAGGCTGGACTTATTCAACTCCTAGTTAGGGAATGTATAGGTCGCCCATCAGCACAGAGTGACGGCCCTTTACTCAAGCTTCTTGGGGCGCAGCCGAACGTAACCACCGGTAAGTTGGCGACCTTTCTAGGCTCCACCTGATTGGCAACTGCCATGCTTCTCCGCAATCTCGGTTATCGGAAAAAATTTTTGTGAAGGATGCCTCATGAGTTGGACCCGTCTGACAAGTCATACCGAATGAACGCGACTGAGTTTTCTTTTTCTTGTACACAGCGAAAGAACTTCTGGGAGATCTTGTGGTTGGTAGCGAGTGTTGGAGTCCTAGCGTACATCACGCACATGTCCCTCGCAGGATCGTATCTCTCAAACAGTAAAGTAGATTGCTTAGCCAAAAGGATAAAGTTTCAGTGTGTTATTTGGTGGGCTGTCAAAGCGGTATCACTATATACCAGCACGCGTTGTAAGGACCACAGTCCAGCTTAATCGACTTCAAAATATGGATGACGTCGACTTGAATTCATTCAGAAATACTCAATTTTTCTCTTCTACTCGTAATGGTGTGGGGATCAGGCTACGCTAAAAGATCATGGATTTCGATCGGAGAATGCTACCGCACCCAAGTTATTTAACAATGTTAGCAGCCTCTAATTATCACCTCCTTTGGTCCCTATCGCATCCTTTAGAAAGCAAAAATTCCGAAAATCGACCCCAACTCGAGAGTGAGGTCCACCTCTTCTTTTTATCATAGTTGCCGTAGCTCTACGAGAATGGAAATGAGAAGCGGTGCAAAAGAAAGGCACTAGTCCTAGTCATCAACTGCGGTCACCTTGTAGATTGGAGATGTCCTTTACTGACCGGAAAATCAGTTCGAAAAATTTGATCAAAGTGTCGCAGGACTTTTCGAACAACCTAATATTATAGATGGACTTTTGGTGGGTGAAATCCTTAACTCCTCAAAAGCTTGAATCCTGTGTGCCACTGTAAGAACACTGAGTTTAATATGCCTTCAAAACAAATGCTCCAAGTTGAGCTCAGTAAAAGCATAGCTCAATCGCCATCGATCGGTTTTCCCTGAGTGTGCGCCGTGCATCATGCTCCCACACGGAGGTGGTGGAAAGTGCTAACGTCTAATGACGACCATTTTTTTCCCCATGCTAGCAGATGTTTGGGCTCGAGAAGGTCGAACAGACGAATCCATATGAGACGTACTATTTAGTCATCTACGTACCTACCAATTTACTATTTACTTATTACTATTTATGTTGTTATCTAACTATTTTTAATATTTTGTAGTCGTCACATATCCGGGTGCACTACAGCAGTGCTCCACTCCAATAGCGACGACACTTTTGCGATAATTGGTGCCCACTGAATCTGCGTTTACGCCCCCCCCCCCCGGTTATCCACGACCTTGTGGGTTTCGTGCCCTGTTCAACACAACAATGGTGTACCCTGTGTCCACCATCTTTTGATAGGCTAATCGATGATTTTGAACGATTGCGATATCTAGGCAGCAGTGGTTGAAATCCCGCTCTATGCCAGAGTAGAGCAAAAAGCGTTCACCACGGGGAGCACAGTCCTTATCATTAGGCTGCGTTACTTTGCGGCAGCGTAGCGCAGCGCTTCCAGCGTACGCCAGCGGCAGTGTCGGGGAAAGGATAGATATCGATCTAGCGTTCCCAGCGCCACCAGCGTACGCTAGCGTGCCGCTCCAGCGTTTTCCCAGCGCTTGCAGCGACGGGGCCAGAGAGGGGCTAGAGAGTATTGAGGGGAGAAGGCTATTATGTACTCTCCTACTTTCAATACTCTCTTGCCCCGCTAGCGCTTGCAGCGACGGGGCTAGAGAGGGGCCAGAGAGTATTGAATGTAGGAGAGTACAAAATACTCTCCTCCCTTCAATACTCTCTAACCCTTCTCTAGCCCCGTCATTACAAGCGCTGGGAAAACGCTGGAGAAACGCTGGTGAAGCTAGATCGATAGCTATGCTTCCCGTGCCCTCGCTACGCCAGCGTGCACTAGCGTGCCGCTGGCGTGCGCTAGCGGCACGCTAGCGTACGCTGGTGACGTTGGGAACGCTAGATCGATATCTATCCTTTCCCCGACACTGCCGCTGGCGTACGCTGGAAGCGCTACGCTACGCTACGCTGCCGCAAAGTATAAACGCGGCCTTACGTCCTGTCCAGGCGGCACAGCCGCGCTGCATTATGACGCGAGAGCGGCTGCGGCTCGGTGACGGTGAATCAGCTGATTTCGATGGAATCCGTCTGCAAGTTCCCACCTTTTCAGCTCTTCAAGCTTCTAAAGTGGAAGGTGAGTTTTTCTGACCAATTCTGGATTGTACTGGCTTTGACTTCGTTATTTCTATGTCGATTATTATGCTCTTTTCCTTGTATTTTGCCTTATTTTAGGCATTTATTAAAGTGGCTTACATTCTTTCAGATTCATTCAGAGTGAGTACAATTCAAAATTGGTTAGAATAACTAACCTTCCACTTTCGAAGCTTGAAGAGCTGAAATAGTGGGAATCTGCAGCCGAATTCCATCGAAATCAGCTGATTCACCGTCATCGAGCCGCAGCCGTTGTCGCATCACAGTGCAGCGCGGCTGTGCCGCCCGACAACGTAATGATGAGGACTGTACAAGGTTAAGATCAGCTTAAGGTATTCTATTCGTTGGCTGGGGCCTTTCCTGTGCGAGACCTGATGGTAACGAAAAACAAACTGAAAAAAACTGCCTTCGTACCATTCACAACCGTCGAGATAGGTCGAGATGGCCCTATTTTTCGTGCCATCTCATTTCCGATGGTCCACTTCTACATCGCTAGAAATGCAGTGAGTCGTTTTGGCGCACAGAAGTATGATCGAAAAAACCATTATTTACAAGTCGATAAGTTTGAATAAAGTGACCATGCAGAAACTGCAGATAGTTGTAAAAACAGTGTATCAGTATCTCACTCAAACGCAAATGTTATCGCGCTGCGTGGGTGTCCATCGTTCGCCTTTTGGATAACTGAAATGCAGCCATGCGATTAGCTTGAACCCTTGGTTATCGACACCCGGCTTGAGACGACTGATCGGTGATTGACTTGAGTTGGTAGAAAAAGGAGAACTGCGAGACAGTTAGACCGCACACTTCCCCCTCAATGGACGGGGCTTTTTGTGAGCTTCGCGATTTGCTGTTTCTGATCGAGAACGCAAGCTTGCAATCTGCTTCTGCGTCGGATACTGGAAAATCGCTTGATGATGATGCTACGCCTGGATGATGTCCTCAAATGGTGATCCTCGTAATTGCCTACAGTACCAGTAGTCATCCTCGGTTGACGTGCAGCATCCTGGAGGGCAGAACTTAAGGCACTGCAGACACTTGCCGCAGCTGGGTGCAACTTGAGCTCTAGCGGTGCCTTTCACACGAAATTTAGTAATGAAGTCGTCAGTTGAGACTGCTCTTCTAACTTCCCTTAATGACTGGACAAGCTCCTTAGACCAGAAGAAGCCTACTCATGTAGTTTACTTTGACTTTGCTAAGGCTTTTGACCGTGTTCCTATTCCACTTCTTATAAGTAAGTTGCGGTACGTTTGACCTGCACCCCAGAGCTATAAATTGGATAAGTTGCTTTTTGCAAAACCGTACGTACCAAGTCCGCATTGGCGATAAGTTATCTAATATTTTTTCGGCTAGCAGTGGTGTTCCTCAAAGTGGCGTCTTATCACCACTGTTGTTTTCTACATTTACTTGTGAGCTACCTGGTTTAGTTTCTGGCCACGGTGTCACTTGCTTGATGCATGCCGATGATGTCAAGATATACAAGGTAGCTGAGAGCTCAGAGTGCTTAGGGTTTGGAAAGGACAACACGTACGAATCTGTTTGAGATGTATTATTTAGTCATCTACGTACTTACGAGTCCATGCTAGCAATTGATATTAACAATCAATTTTTTTTAAACATCGTTGAACGACGATCCTGACACCGTGGCTCATGAGTGAGTCGGCCACGTGGCACAGACCTGAGCCACCGGTGCTCAGGATTTCTCTATTACTTTTTGGGCTATTGCCGGGCCAGTCTCACGATACTTTTTCGACTGCTTTCGAGTAAGCACTGTGTAAGGTAGAGTTTCCAAGCAAGGATGAGCAAGAAACCATGTTGCTGGCCCGCATGAAATATTTTGGAATAAAAAATCTGACAACTTACAATGAAGGCCACTCTGCGGCAGAACTCAAAATAGTTCTTTTGACGCAACCTGGTTGTCAGGTACTGCGCGTGGGCCTTTGGTCATGAACCGGAGATCTGATTTGATCATTGCCGCGCATATGCGCAGCAGGCGGCCATTCTGGCGCTAGCTGGTCTTTATATGGCGACTGAATTCGATAAAACTCTACATAGGTTATTTGACGTATCCTTGTCACAATATTATCGTTGCTTTCAAGAGTTGCGCCATAATGCGCCAGCGTGCGCCAATTTGCGCGAGCGCGATCCTTTTGACACCGGGTTAGTGGGACTTTTACACCCTAGGTTATTTGACGTCCTAAATGTGGCGGAGCCTTAAGCATCTTGTGGCTACTGCTTTCTGTTGCGCAATATGTAAAATGTATTTGAAAGGCGTCAAACGTGAGATAAGGTATGAAACTAAACCCGAAACAAAGCTGGTAAAAAGTGGGCGTGGCCGCTATGTTCATTTGGTCCATCTATGAATAATTTGGAGTTCAGAAGCAGAGAATTCTAAAGAGAGAATTCTTAGAAACGGGAGTATGGTAACACATCTTAGAAATCAACGGGTCGCGCTAAAAAGTGGCGTGATCGCAGTGGGCGGGGCATAGAGCCATTCCAGTGGGTCAAAGATGGTTGAAATAGAAGTCCGCTGCACGATTTGATTACTGTTTGGGAAATTTGACGAACTGGGCAAGAAAAGTGGTCCGCGCGGACAACGCTGGAGGCCAGCCGGTGGCTCAGGCCGTGAGCATGCGAGATGATCGTCATCGTCCCACGCGGCCGATTCCCGGAAAACGCGATTGCGTCACGTATATATTGTTGTATTGTCTTCCTTATATTCGAGTCATGCAGCTTCCACGGAATCTTGTGTAAGTCTCACTTGATTCATGACTCCACCATCTCTGCCGTTTTGCCCTACCAGATTTTCCGCTGCGACGTGAGGGTGAAATTATTGGGGAGGTGTTCTTGCTCTCATTCACAATTCTATCCCTGCCGTGTGTTACTTGCTTCTTCAAAATCTTTCACACAATATATTCAATGTCTCACTATTCAAATGGCAGATATCGGTTTCAACTGTTCACTGTGGTCACATGCTATCGCAGTCCCTCTTCTTCTATTGATAGCTTTCAAAAACTGATCACTATTTCGAGAATTGAGTCAGGAGAAGAAACTCTACTATAATTTTTGGGGCACTTCAACCTTCCTGTATTCATTGGAACGGTCTACACATTTGGCTGTCAAAAAGTCAAACACCGCTATGTCTGAACCTCCTGTGCAACTTGCACAATCTAACAATTTCGAACAGTATGTCAATCGACCGACTCATGGTGAACAGCATTCTTGATTTGATTTTCTCAAATAGCTCATCTTCTCCCTCTCCAATGTTGAAGTTAGGCCCCATTCTCCTCATCCGATCATGCCTCTGTATATTTCTCACTGACAAGCGACTTCCATCTTCTCCTCTTCTAAAGTCGTGAATGATTTTGCTAATGGGATTACGGTGAAATTTGTGAGCTACTGTCGCGTGTTGATTGGCGGAATGTGTTTGATTCCTTGAGACTTCGAGCCAGTGCTATGATGCTCTTTTAAATTTCTGTTATGAGCTAATAGGAAATTTGTACCTTTTTCTACGAAAGAAACGATGTCTAGTAAGGAACTCGACAGATATCCTTTTAAAAAGCCCGTGTGGCACGGTTGTACAAGAACGGGCAGAGGGTTCATGATCCAGTATATTCAAAAGGCAGTTAAAGCACTCAAAAATAAATTGGAAAAGCTCAAAGTAGGATATGAAGACAAGAATAGCTTCATCAAGAAATCCTAAAAGATTTGGAAGTATTGCACCACCAGACTGAAAGAATCCTCTAGAGTAGGCAATGTTACAGGTCCAAATGGTAAGAGCTGCTTCCTCGATGCAGAAAGGCTAAACTTTTCGCGGACTATTTCAAAACCTTCTATAAGTGCCGGCCCGTAGAGCCTGTTATGCAGTCTTCTTGCCACAGGCCTACCTTGACTGGATTGATTATTAGTTGTGAAGTTGCCACTGCGTTCATCCACTTCGCCCGATATGCTACCTTACATTTTCCTTCGCAGAGCTGCCATGGGGCTGACTCTTCCCTCTGACCATGTTATTTAATAGAATCCTTTTGAAAGGCGATTTTCTTAAGATTTGGCGTGGGCTGGTGTCAAGGCCATACATAAAAAGGTTCAAAAACCGAAATTAGGAATTATAGACCAATTTGTCTGACATCCTGTGTTAGTAAGGTAATGGAAAGGATCGTATGCTCCGCATTAAAGAATATCTAAAAGAACCAGCTCATTTCTCCTTGTCAGCATGGATTCCTTTCCAGGAAGTCCTGTTTTAGCGCGCTCATTTCTACTATTCCTTTATGGCAAAGAGCGCTCGATAGGAAGCAATATGTCTTTTTGCATTCATTGATTTCAAGAAAGCTTTTGATTCAATCCCGCTCAATCTTTTGTTTCTAAGCTTAGAACCTTCGCATCTCCGGTTCCTTACACAAATTTCTTGTATCGTTTCTATCCGGTAAGAGCAAGCCGTCATGATTAATGACTGTTTATCTGAGCCTTACGAGACAAGGAGCGGAGTGCCCAGGGTATGTTTTGGGGCCTTCATGTTCCTCATGTACATTAACGATCTTCCAAACTTTTTGCACTAGTAGACTGCACAATGTATGCAGACGATGTCAAGTTGTTTCGATTGGTGATCCGCGCTTATTGCAGCTTTCACTTGTGGTCTGTCACTTGGCGTTGGAAATATCACCGACCAAACTTATGTGATGAAACTTGGGCCGTGTTCCAGTGACATCCACTTCCTTATTGATGGTATTCGATAACCGAGCCACCAATTATTAGTGACCTTGGCGTCAAGTATAATAATTGTCTATCCTTCGATGACTATATAAAGACACTTGTGAATATAGCCAAATCGAGGTGAAATTTCATCCTACGGGCCTTCTCTAGCAGAAGCATAAAACGCTCTTCACGCTTTTCACGGCTTACGTTAGGCCCTTTTTGGAGTACTGTGCACCGGTTTGGTCGCCTTCAACTAGGTGTTTAGTGGAACAGATAGAACAGGTTCAGATCAGTTTCACAACAGAATATTTGCTAGAGCAGGCCTTTTTCACGTCCCTTATGAAGACCGTCTTGCCTCTCTTGGCTCGACAACTCTTGAGATGCGGAGAAAAATTATGGATCTCAAGCCTTATTTTAAGTTGTTCAAGGGAGAAATCGATGTTGATATCGACAACTTTTTAGAAAATCTGTAACTACGCGGGCGTTAACGCGAGGTCACTGTTTCAAGTTACTGAGAAGAAAAAACTCGTTCGAGCAGTTATAAGGAGAGTTTCTCGCAGAGAGTTTATCTCCTTCTGGAATAGTCTGCCAGCCGAGTTGTTAATTCCATGTCGTCTAGGTCTTTCAAAGAAAAGGCTAGTAGGCTACTCAGAAAGCAGGGCTGGCACTGAGTCATGGTCTAACTAAGCTGAAGCTCAAGGACAGTTGCAAATTTTGTTTCTATGTGTTCTTTGTTGCATGTTCTGTTGTTGCCTTCTATATGTTGGCTTGCCTTTGCTTTGTGAGCTGTCCTTGGCTTCCTTCTTCTTTGTTTTCTCCCACGTTTGTATCTCTTCTGTCCCATTTTCTAACCTCAGTTCATTTTTCAGTCCTTGTCCAACAAGTGTGCTCGAAAGTATAATTACTATCCTTAGCTTTTTCTCGTTCATGAGTTTAGCTGTGTCCTGAACGATTGCTTTATTCCTACTATACATGCCGTGCTATGTAATCCCTCAAAATTCTCGCCTGATCCCCTCCCAATGAGGTGGACCTTGGTGGTGTTGACGATTGACGGACCTACTAAGCTGGTATCCGGAGCCGCTCCGACTCTCGCGACTTGCAGTGTTGCGGGCACTGCTCTTCACAGCAAGGCTTCCACCGGACCCCCCCTTTTTTAGCACTCTTCACCTTTTTGTTCTATTTCCTTTGTTCTATCACTCACCAAGCTATATAATCAGTGTTGTTCTGTTTGTGTTACTAACCGATAATAAATCATAATCATAATCATAATCCGCTCCATCAAACTTAGCAGTGACACTCGTGTTGTTTGATGCTTAGCGAGCCTACTTTTGCGATCCCCGTGGCCAAGTACGATCCCCTTTCTGGGATTCCGCAAGAAAAGAAGGACGATGAACGGATAAATCTGTCGAGAATACACTCATGAAAGAAAATGTTACAGAAGAAACGGTACCCAGAAGAGAGGCCAGTTTTTGACTGACTTTTTTCTGCGTTGGCAGAATTGGCTTAAAATTTGTCTTTTGAGATAATTCGACCCCCTGAACATGCATATCACATCCGCTAGGCACGAAACGTGCTGGCGCCCGCGCCGCGGCGCCGGCGCTAAAATACCTCAAATCACCAAATTCGCTGAAACTTTGTCTTCAGGGGTTGGCCTCCTAAAAATGAATATCTGCTTGGCCTGAAACCTCCTGGCTCTCACGCTACAGGCACTGGCGCTAAAATATCCTAAATCACCGGCGCCCGTGGCGCGGACGCCAGGAATTTCGGACTATGCGAACGCCATATTCTTGTTCAGGAGGCCAAAATACCCTAGGAGAGAAAATTTGAGCCAAATCTGTCTACGGAGAACGGAGTCGGTCACAAACTGGCTCAATTCTGGATGGTTGGGGCAGTAAAGGATAAATAGTGCCCTTTCTTGTAACACGTCTGTTTGTAAACACATAGCAGCTTCGCGAAGAGGAAGATTTCCTCTTTCCGAAAATGGCTTCAAATATTTTAGAAGTTGCGCGATTTATGAGAATTGCCTTGGTTATTGACTAAAATTTCGAGCTGCGCGAAGAACCTGTTTTCTGGGTACCATTTCTTCTGTGTAACACTTCAGATGGGCGGATTTCAGTACACAAGAAATCCATCGGGACGGATCCTCCCATCGCACAGGACTAGTCATTGTTGATCTAGCGTCCATAAGCTACATCTCCAGCATGTTCATGGGTCTCGACTTCACGTCAGCTCATCCGATCAGGCTCAAAATGTGAACACGGCGTTTCCATCGAATTTGATGCTTGGTTCTTTTCTGATGTTTCAGCCTGTCTTGGCGGTCTATAACGCTACACTGTTGATGGGCCAACAGCAACTTTCCAAAACAGCCCTCCTTTCCCAATTCAATGCCTCAGGTAACTTTTCGTTCATTTTTGTGTTATTAAGCCAAAGGCAACGATGTAAATGACGTCCACATTACGATCACAATAATTTATTAAAATGACTTCAACATTAAGATTACAACAATTTGTTGAGTTCAGTACATCACCATAATATCTGTCGCTCTTCATGCTCAGTCATCTTCTGTTGTTTCTTCACGCACAGGGTATAGCATCGTTGTGCGAAACCCATAGGGGGGGAGGTCGTGATCTCGGTCAGCCAGCACCGGACAATGCTATGACATTTCATTCGATAGTGGGAGTGGAGCTATGAAAGCTAAGATGTTAAAAAATGTAAACATTTTCATGAGTGTATTCTCGACAGATTTATCCGTTCATCGTCCTTCTTTTCTTGCGGAATCCCAGAAAGGGGATCGTACTTGGCCACGGGGATCGCAAAAGTAGGCTCGCTAAGCATCAAACAACACGAGTGTCACTGCTAAGTTTGATGGAGCGGATGGAAGCTGCATGACTCGAATATAAGGAAGAAAACAAAATATTAAAAAAAATTTATTGTTAATATCAAGTGCTAGCATGGACTCGTAAGTACGTAGATGACTAAATAATACATCTCAAACAGATTCGTATGTGTTGTCCTTTCCAAACCCTAAACACATTTTCTTGCACGGACCAAACCGATCGAGTTGTTTTACCTGAAATCAGAAGCACGGGGCACACTCGGACCAAGCCGATCGATGATAACCGAGCTCTTCTCACACTCATTCAAACGGAAATGTGTTTTGAAGGCACACTGAAGGCTCCGAAGGTGTATCCTCACAATGGCACAGAAGGAGTCGATTTTTCGGGTGCTGGTAGTGCGTCGGTGACCCTTCAAAAGTAGCTCCTGAACTAGCGGGTCTTCAGGAAAACTGTAAAGCGTATTCCAAAGAGGAAAGATAGGGCGGCTTCAAAAGGATTTTAATCGTGATGAAAGAAGCAGTCCCCCCATGAAGCATAAAAACCCGCTTGCTGATTACCCCTAGTTGATCCAAAACAGATCCGGAATATTTCATCAACGGGGGAACATTCAGATTGCACTAGGTAGAAAACGCAACAGTAGTCACTCTTTCATAGCATGCTGCCAATCGGTTCTTAAAAGCCCCCACCCAAAAGAGATACAACCCCCTGAAAATACCTGTCATGAACTCCCTGTTCATGATGTTTTTCCTGTGTCACGCCTCGCGTCACTACGCGTATATAAACGCCCAAGAGGGCGGTGACAAGTTCGTTGTCGTCGGGCGGTCGGTTGGTTGTTTTCAGTCGTTGCTATGATCTGGGTAATCCCTGGCCTCAAAGCTGCCGGACGAAAGGCGGCGGTAGTCACTGCGGAGGCAGCGACTGGTGATCCGCTCCTTAGTCAGTACCCTGAACGTACGGCCCCCAGCTGTTCCTAGCCCGTCGTTCGGGAGATCCCATGTCGATCATTATAGGCGGACCCGCTCAGTATTGGGTAGAAGTAGAAAATAAATCCAGTTTTAATTTCAAGGTCAAGGCATTTCAAGATTGATGTGTAGTATAGTAGGCTACTTAGATTCACTGTGCTTGTAGAAACAATAAATGATTTTACGTAGGATGTTATGTTATGTAACAAGAACGGGAAAGTGTAGAACCCCCACACAATTTACATCTGAGGAGTGATGCCCTCAGAATATGGTGCATCGGCCAAATTAAAATTCGGTGTGATGCCTCAAATGAGCTGTGGGAGCTGTGGTTTGACTTGGTGTGTCGGCTGAAGCACGATTCGGTATGATACGTCAATCATTTTTACTTCTCAAAAAAAGAAGGAATAGCAGGTGTTCAGTATCAGTCAAGCGCTATCAGAAATCGGCTCAAACTCAAGCCATAGGCAACTCAACTCCCAATGTTTTTCCAACCTGACGTCGCACGATCAATTATGGCGCTCTCTAGAGAGTCTACCAGAAAGTGGAACACACACCAAACGGAAGCAATCTTGGACCAATAGAAATTGCCTGTCTAACGCCCGTGCGCCTTCCCTTTATGTTTCCTATCAGATGCGCCGTGTAGGGCCCAGACTGCGCGTTTGCTCCGTACCCTTGCACGGAACGTTTCAAGTGCCGTTGATCTCATTTAGTTTTTTTTCTTTTGTTTTCGTTTGTCCCGTTTCACAGGTACGAGGAAGTCACTCCGTACCGCGGTATGAAAAGTTCTGGCGAGAAAGCCACTCGGAAAGAAAACCAGGTGGCAGTCCGACAGACTAGCGAACGGTAAGATACCTTACAATATTTATTTATTTGCCGGCAATATCGCAGGCGTCTTTATTTCTTTATGATTAATAGAAGGTCTAATTTCGCGTTGCAACTCATTCGGGAAGGTAACTCGAAAAATCTCGGTGGACGACCGAAAGTCGTGCCAATAGATGAAGTACCCCGAAATCAGCAGCGCACTCGAGGTATACCTATAGAAGTAAGGAAGTATTGTTCAATTCGAGCTAGTGCTCCCTCACAAATATCGTGAAGGTAGAAAATCGTTGAAATCTTCAAAAGAGAAACGGGAAAATTTTGGACAGAGGCAAAAGAACACAGAAAAACCCCTCGATAAAAGTCGTTCTCTTGAAATCGGCCTTGAAATTCCAGTCTTTTGACTCATTCAAAAGATTGAAAGCCCAAGATCACGATTTTTAATCATTCAAGCTCGAAGCTGTCAGCATTCTCAAAACATCAGCTCCAAGATGGGAGCCTCTCAAAACATTACTACAACAGATCGCCTGATGAGCACGCATATTCCCACACAAATTGATAATATCTCTTTCAGACCAGCATAAATGATAAGATCTAGCTCAACGCCGTGTTGTTACATCCCACATCAGGCAGTCATCAAATCAGAAAGTTCAATGAGAGGTGAATCGAGCCTTAACGAAGTGATCCACCAGGGACCTCTTATTCTACCCAGTTTATGTGGTGTGCTCAATAGAGCAAGAATAGGGTCCAAAATACCAATTGCGGACGTCGAGACGACATTTCATATGATTCACCTGCAAGAAACGGAAAGAGATGCGGTCGCTTTGTGTGGCTGCATCGCCAACTCCAGATAATTAGGATCCTACGTTTTTGCAACTTCCCTTTGATCGATCACAGAACCTTCACAGGAGAGATCAAGCCATACACAATATGCACCATGGGTTACGTTCAATTAGAAATACTTTCCTTTTCAATTTCGCCGATTTCAATTCGACATAAAACGTTCATCACCGATAATCAAACAACTGCATACTTGGATGATGGCACCACCTTTAGTTATGCCTGTACGTCAAAACCGTCAACTACCAATACTTCCGCCAATCAATGTAGTATCAAAGACACTTGCAAATGCAACTCAGCGGAGGATACGGTGTCATGCTCTGCACACAAAACGACATATCTCAAAGGCGCCACTTAGCGAACGTACTGCCGCTACCGATTCCGAATGGAATAGTAGTAGCCGGCCCTAAAAATTCACCCCAAATTCACACAACGGCCTTTTCGGTAGAATTAGTCATAACTCCCAATCCAAATCCTTCACATAGCACAAAACCTACTCAATTTCAAGTGCAATGTCATAAACACTGGTTTCAGCGGCCGCTACAAGTGCTTCAAGGGAGCTGTGGTCATGTTTGACTGCACCTCAGATGCGCCCGCCTCAATTGCGCAAGTAGCAAGCGGCATGCGCCAGTTCGTACTTACTTGCACAAGAGAAGGGCACGTAAAAAGAGTCAAACTGTTTTTCAACCACGCACGCGTCAAAGAACAATGTCGCGTTAAGTGCAGTTCTCACACTACCATCCTAGAACTTCAAGGAAGGTTAAATTATATCAATGGAGTAAGACCGATCTGGAAATACCCCAGAATAGGGCAAAACACATCTCACGACGATCCACATTTTCAAATCGGTTGGGATTTTTCCGATATAGCTCATTTCTTTGACGTCTGCAAACAGTTCTACATCTATACTGCAATCATTCTCATCAGCCTGCCAAGCGCCATCATTATCAGCGCGACATATCTTTGCGCTACCAAAACAAAGGAGCTAGCGACAGCTTCGATGCCTTTTCCAATCTTATACAATCTCCATCCAATTCGTCTTGCCGTACAGCTAATTAGAGTTCTCTTCAAGATGCTCAAATTTTTCGTTCGTTTACCTACACGATTTTTTGCCTTGTTAATTAGACGCTACCCTCTTCTATGGTAAAGGTCCTGCTAACCGTCCACGCACTCGATTGTCGTATTACTTTTCCACGTTTTTTTTCCAAATTTTTAAATTCAGACAAAACAACATCTACTAGTTAGCAAAATTCATTAAGCAATCGTTTTTTTTCCTGTTTTTGAAGCTGGTTTCAAGGCTTGCTATTACGTTCACGGCGACAAAGTAAGATAGGTAGGCGCCTATGGGTTCTTCCATCTCCTCGGATGTAGTTCGACGTGATAGTATTACATAATGGCCGAAGGAGACTCTCATACCACGTCTTTCTTTCAGCGATGGCCGATCAGAACGATCCCCGTGAGGTCGCGAATGACGAGGGCGACGAAGACGTGCCGGTTGGACCCGATCAGCCGATCAAGAACACGATCAACCTCAAGCTCAAGAAGCCCAACCATATCAAGTCGAGCTCCGTGCTTTCGAACAGCCGCAGCTCAACCCGGACTTGGAAGAAGAAGTATACGTAATTCACCGCAAGGTGAATCGACTCATTGGAAGGACCGACGAGATTCCGTCCATAAGGAACAGAATCAACAGTGTCTCAGTAAGTACCCTTAATTAGTTTCGGTCTCTTTTAAAACGCAGTTCAACATTAATTGACATTCAAAATTCTACACTCTCCATCATCTTCGAATTTTCAAGATTTCAATGGCAATTTTTTTGCCGTGCAGGACACATTTTTCACTTTCCTTCATTTAGCCTACAATACGCCCATCTTTCGCCTTCGAGAGTATTCTTTATGAAAACAACACGGCCGTCTAAAAAGTTCAAAAACGACCATCCACCGAGCACACGGCCAAGACCATCCAAAGCCTTTCGACGATGTGAGGTATTCCCTCAATAGTTCACAATATTATACTTGAACCATATATAAATATCCTTACCAACACTCCAATAGTGTCAACTCACTTCAGAGTCTTCTCCATGTCGTAGACCAAAGAACAATCGGGATGAAAACCACGATGGAGCGGACCTTCACTGGACTGAAATAGCTCTACGAGCAATATGAAGTCTTGCCTAAGGAGTTCCGTGAGCAAACGGATTTCACGGCGCCATCACCACCTCCTCCACGAAGTCGTTCACCACCGCCAGGCCCCAGCCATCAGCCTGACTTCTAACAACAGTTGCGATGTGCATTCTGTGGAAAACATCATGCAAGCGACTGTGCGAGCTCCACCCTTTCCGAGGTGTACTCTTCCGTAATCGGTGTGAGCGCAGCTTGCTGAGGGCCAATCACATGGCCACTTCGTGCGAAAACTGGGCTTCCTTTTTATTGTAGAGCTATGATAGGGGGGGGGGAAACCATCCTCATCAAAGTGCTTTCTGTCCCTTGAAATTCCCAATGTTATCGCTTCCCCTTTTCAATTTCAATCTCACTTTCAATTTTCACTTCAATTCTGTGCCTTGCAAGCTTTACGAATGAATGAGTCTCGATTTTCACTTTTCAGTTCAGTGCCCCTCAACTTTTTCAATTGAATGTCAAAGTTCAAAATTTTTTCAATGGTATCAAAAGTTGTTCACTTGGAAGTGCCGTCAGAACAATAATCAACTGTCATGTTCAAACTCAATCGATTCATTATTATTCCATTTTATTTTTATCCCACTCCTGTCATCAGATCTCAACTAATTTTATCTCAATACCTTTCAATTTCAATTGTCAACTTTACTTCTCAACCCTCTGTCAGTTTTTTTTCACGTTGCATCCTTTTTCTCTTCCACATCTGAGCTCTTGCAAGATTGTAGTTTAGTTCGGGATTTGTCACTTTATGATCAGTGCAATAAATAGTCACACCAAATCAAATGCAGTGTTGCAATAAAGAAAACCAATTATTGTCAATAATAGTGAAGTTTCAAACAACACACCACCGTTTTGGCCTACTGTCGAAATTATCGCATTATTTGATAAGACTTTTGGCTAATCGCAACTTCCTCTTAGTCGTCGCTAACAGATTTGGACTCTCCAGGACTGTTGGCAGCTTCGTTGGTTTATAGTGCACTTGTGTGTATTGCTTTCGATGGGTTTTATAACTAAGCATTGTATTTTATCGTCAAGTCACCAGTCTCACCGTCGAGCAGAAGAAAATTCACTACCCGGACATAGGGAGGCTGCGTTCCCATTTTTTTCTTGCCTCGGGAGTGTCATGAACTCCCTGTTTATGATGTTTTTCCTATGTCACGCCTCGCGCCACTACGGATATATAAACGCCCCGGAGGGCGGTGAGTTCGTTGTCGTCGGACGGTCGGTTGGACGATTTTCTGTCGTTGCTGGGATCTGGATAATCCCTGGTCTCAGTGCTGCCGGACGAGAGGCGGCGGTAGTCACTGCGGAGGCAGTGACTAGTGGCCCACTCGTTGGGTGGCTTTCAGACTTGTGGCGCTACGTCGCGCTACAGCTGTAGCGCTACAGTTGTAGCGCGACGTAGCGCTACAAGTCTGAACGCTGCCTAATGAGTGGACCGCGCGACGTAGCGCTACAATTCTAGCGCTACAGCTGTGCCAAACTCCAGGTTCTCTTTATGTTTTTTCTTTCTGAATTCAATCCCTTCTCTTTGTTTCTCTTGTTTATCTGATCCTAAGCTCCTTTTTTTCTTTAACACTGAACGTTCATGTAACTTTGATACAGAACACTGTGATGATTGATTTTATATATCGTTTTCAACTTTAATTATCCAAGGTCAGGATTACTATTGATGTTTGGTGTCTTGCAGTGGTGCGTCATGTTGATCCCGATTGCGAAATTGTTCAACCAATTTCAACTGTTCATTCAAAACTACATCAGAATTCAGTGTTAAAGTAAAAAAGAAGCTCAGGATCAGATAAACATGAGAAACAAAGAGAAGGGATTGAATTCAAAAAGAAAAAAACATAAAGGGAAGCTGGAGTTTGGTACAACTGTAGCGCTACAACTCTGAACGCTGCCTTAGCCAGTACCCTGAACGTACGGCCCCCAGCTGGCATAGGCTTCTAGCCCGTCGTTCGGGAGATCCCATGTCGATCACTATAGGCGGACCCGCTCAGTATTGGGTAGAAGTAGAAAATAACTCCAGTTTTAATTTCAAGGTCAAGGCAAGTCAAGATTGATGGTAGGATGGTAGGTTACTCAGATTCACTGTGCTTGTAGAAACAATAAATGATTTTTCTTAGGATGTTATGCTATGTAGCAAGAAGGGCAATGTGTAGAACCACCAGACAATTTACATCTGGGGAGTGATGCCCTCAGAACAAGGACGCTGATAGGTCCACAATCGCGCTCCAATAACGTTCTTATAGTGAAAGCCGCTGCAACGCTGCGAGCGCGTTAGCGATCGATATCCCGCCGCCCTAATAATTTTCTTCAGCTGGTTTCACAATCTCCTATGTGTTCACAGTTTTGTTATTGTGTTACTTTACTTTTTCGACCGTTGCGCACATCTTATAGTTGGACAGCTTATCGTCAGTTGAACTTGTTGATTTGTTGGCGATTGACTTCTGAGCTGCATCGATTTCGCAGGAGATGGATTTTGTAACGTCTGCTTAGCTTTTTATTAATATGTGTGGGCTCAACATTCGCATTTTACTACTCAGAATGAGGGAAGATTTTTATTTCCAAGTTTTGTAACGAAGTGTTCGAGAGTAACTAATATACTTCAGACCGTTGTTTGTCACATCGATATTTTCGTTTTGCGGGCGATTGTTACCTCAGTTTGTTGGTATCACCTCATTCGATTTTTCTGCAGCTTCAATTTAGCAGGTGATCAACTTTGCAAACTCTTCCTTAACTTTGATATTTTTTACTTTATGCCACACATTTTGCATTCCTTTCTTAGCATGTATCCGTACCTCTATAGGTAGGTATATAGAGTCCACCACGAAGGCTGAGCATGAAAGTCTCGCCTCAAACGTTTCGGCGATTTTCTAGGCAGTTGTTGATGCTACTTTGTTTGATCACTGTTGCAGTGATCATTGCCCTCGCGGTGAGTCCCTTCATTTCCTTTTTTTTCATCTCTATCACCTTCTTTCCCGGTTTTTTGTGCTATAGATACCAGTGCCAAAGGACTGGAAGCGGGCAGCGAGCAGACTACCGGCAGCACCCGCAGGAAGGCGGGGTTCGCCTTGGAAGGCGTTAAGCCAAGGGGGAGTCTGCCGTGGGCAGTGCATCCAGACACTTGAATGCATTGTCCACGGCTTCTAATTACAAGTCTAGTGAGTGCGGGAGGGAGGGAAAAAGCCTCCCTAGGCGACTCTAGTGAGGGAGAGGGGGGGGGAGGGAGGGCGATAGCCTTTTCTAGGCCAGTCCAGCGAGGGAGGGAGGAAAGGAAAGAGCCTCCTTAGGCGAGTTGAGGGAAGGAGGGAGGGGAAAGCCTTTCCAAGGCGAGTTCAGTGAGGGAGGGATTGGGAAGGAGCATTTCTGTTGTTTTTCTGTTTATTTGCTCAACTGAAAGAAGATGTTACTTTTGTGTTTTGTTTAATCTTGATTTTAAGTGTTTTTCTTTAGGGTTAAAACTGCGTGAATATGTTTACAGGAAGCTCTTTTTTCCCACTGATCGTCGAGTAGTAGGCTGTATACCTCGTTTTGGAAGCAATTATAGCAAGGTAGGCAAATTGGAACATCTGTGCAGGAGAGGGGGGGTCGTAACTGGACCCTCTTGGAAGGGGGGGTCGTACTCATACCGCCATTTCGCAATTCCCCATGCTGTACCTTGTTCACGCACCCTCGCGACACTCCTTCCAAATATGCATAATTTAGTTGAATGTGCGAGAAGCAAATGATCTAGTATCTAACTGACCATAATACAGGCAACCAAATAAAAGCTTCACTCCCCTGCATAATCCAGCTCATCTCGACGGAGCTCTGTTACATCCTGAAACTAAAAGTACATAAACTCGTAAATACAGATATAGAACGGAACACAGCAGAAATTTTTTTAATTGTTGAATGTTTCACGCTACACGACACCTTTGATAAATGGCTCAAAGTTTGTTCGTCTTGTTGTTGCATCCTGAACTGAAAAGTACATAAACTCGTAAATACAGATATAGAACGGAACACAGCAGAAATTTTTTTAATTGTTGAATGTTTCACGCTACACGACACCTTTGATAAATGGCTCAAAGTTTGTTCAGTCTTGTTGTTGAATTTTGTTCTAGTTCTTACCGAAATAAAAATCAAAACGCCTCAATGTGAGGCCACGTTGTCCTCGTCTGTCTATGGAAGAAAAGAACAAGATTCGGGTTCTCCACCAAATCAGACTCACCAGTCGAACTGCCTAGAAAACGGCACGACAACTGCGTCATTTGTTTCTACCTTAGGAATTGTGAGACTTACGACAAGGAGAGCACCAAGGAACGTCAGTGCAAGCTGTCAGCCAGAGAAGAACGTCAAGTATGGAAGCGAGCTTCTATACTTTCAGCTTCATTCAAATCGGTGCAGATCTGAAGAAGCACTCACTCTCAGAATCGACGACCAGGAGTTCTATTGAACGTAAAAGCAACACAGCGATAGAAGTTATAAGAAGGCACCACACCTAACCGGCCCTCAAAAATTGGCTGGTCTTAATTTTCAACAAAGATCAAAACAGATAAAAGCAGGTGTGGTGATAAAAGTAAATGGAACACAAGCGTTGTAGAGCAACCATTGTGGAGCATATTGTGTTTAGATAATCTTTTCCGAGGAAGAGAAGTCCAAGTTGGATGGACCAGACGGTGCAACTAGCGTGATTTGAGGGAGGACTCACTGCTGTTCAGCCGGCGTAACATTGGTGGCGCTTCACATATGGTTTAAGGAGCCTACAGCTGGGACAGAAAGGTGGAAATAGCATCGGCTTCTTGTAGAATGGTTACGCGTGAATATGAAGAATGTTTTGAATTTATCCTACATCGCTGGTGATGAAGAAAGCTGATATTCAGGATAATGCGAGTGTCCAAGAGGATCAAAGTGGTCCTAGCTGCGCAAAGTAGACGTCATGGAGTGGCCTGTTTGTAGCAATAATCTAAGCCACTTTGGGAATCGCTGGGGCATGTTTGTTCGAACGGTGAAACTGCAAGCAGTACGAAACCATCAGCGAGCTGAGTAGTGCAATTGTTGATCCTTGGAAAACACTGACTTTCCATTGCTGCAGTCCTGCACAATTAAGAGCAAGCATGATGTCTACGCATGCCTATGCAGCATCGACTCGTGGAGCTGGCTTCCAAACAAGGAGCATCAATTGATAACCGACTTTGTTCTAGACAATTGTCGAATTTTTGAATAAACTGTCAATAATCAAGTGAACTTAATGTATATGGTGAAGTGGACGAAAATGGATCGAGTACTTGTGAAGATTTTTCCTAGGAAATCTAAATGCGTGGAACACGTTTATTGATCTTTTTATGGGACGAATCTTATGATCATGCGTCATCATTGGATCACCCCTTCAAGGAACGTTTTCAGTACTTTAAGAGGTGGAAGTGTGCTCGTAAAACGCACTGTATTACCCACGTCAGGAATGAATATCTGATTCGGCCTCTTCACTCAAGAACACTCTGACCGTCAAACACGAATATGCAACCTCTTGAATTGAAAACGCTTATGAGGTGCGGCGGTGGGCTGAAGCCTGTTTTTAGACTCCAAGGCGTCTAAACTTTCAATGTAGGTCAAAAGGCTTCAGCGGTGTCCGTAAAAAAACAAAAATCCAAAATCAGCATGTAAATAAGGCAGAACAGAGAATTCCTAATAACTCTGTTCAGAAAACCGTTCCGCAAACGGCGAGAGTTGGTTTGGTCAGCATTTTGAGATGCACACGCCTTGTTCACCGCGAATGAAGAGGCGTGTCGAGGGGGAACGGTTTTAGCTTGGCTCCAGCCTATCTTTTCTTTTTTTTGTTTCGGCCAGACAAGACTGTGCCATGTCGTCCGTACCCGCTTGAACAACAGGTGGAGAATGGGTTAGCGGCGGGACGAACCCGGCCTCGCTGAGACATAAGATCATCTGCCGCCAACAAGACAGATCATTGCGCTCCTACGCAAATGGTCGGTTTACATTTTCTGGTGTTGGTTACACCCACTTCTACCAGTATGTAATTATTGTGATGGCCCACAAGTAATGATGTTTTTTTCTCACATAAATTTTCGTATGAAAAGAAGAGTTCTTCTCCAAGGGTTCTGTGCTGTTTGATAAATTAGATGTTTAGTTGCTGTTTAGATAATTGTCCACTCTACAAGTACTATATGACTGCCTTCCGACTGTATTTTGATTTCTACTGATTTTTATTCCATTAAAATGCAGTGCCGGGTCGGCACAAAAACTAGTTTTCGACAGCAACTTTCTGCACTATCTTGGCTCTCATATTACACAAGAAGCTTGAAGCGTGTGGTATATATGGGAGGAAAGATGCTTCTTATGACAGTTTGAAGTTGGTTCAAGCGATCAACAGGTGGATATTCGGGCCTGGTAAATGTGCATTTCACGGAAGCCCTCCAGAACCTGCAGAACCTAGCCCCTAATTTTTCGACGTCTAACATCAAGTAAGGGTGATGCTTGATAATGATAAGGAAGCATTCTTAATCAATGTTGGCACGGATCTGGAATAAATGAGGTGATTCTGTGAGCTCTCAGTTGGATTCAATAAGGCACTAGATTCGTTGCTTATCTATGAGGTTTGAAGTGTGGAAATCTTCGAATCTCTTGAAGGCACGTATAAATTAAGGCTAGAACCTCATAAACGTGCATGATGATCAAGCAGACAATTATAGGATATGCTGCTTCAAAAGCTGAGAAACAGCAAGCAGAATGCACGGCGCTCATGTTTTAGGCCCATTGGCGCCCGATAGGATAGACCCCCGGTGGCCGTGTCGTTGTGACATTGCCATTGCGCTCCCTCGCCCGTCATTTTCTGGCCTCTCTCGTCTCCTAACAGTGTCTCGCCGCCTTTAGTCACCCACAATTGTTCTTCACCACCTTACGATCGTCCGATGATCATGATCAACTGAAATAAAGAGGGTCTTACGCGGGCACTTTTTCGTGGTTCCTTCTCTTCAATAAGTCAACGATCACAGGACAATTCTATTTTTGAACTGTATTACCTATGGACTGTGGTCGCGCGAATAACCTTTAAGTTGTAAGCATTCCTAACCATAAGAAAAATAGTCTCTCGGGCATATACTTAACAGCTGGGCCCTGGGGTTTCAGCTTTTTGAGTAGAGGCAAAAAGAGTGGCTTAAAAATGCTTAATTCATCGACCTCACACTCCATTTGAGAACTTGAATAATTGTGAAAAGAGGAACTTCAAAAAAAAACCCAAAAGGACTATCGTATAGGGCATGGAATTCTCCGCAAATGATATGAAACTCAACGGCAAATTTTTCATCTTCAGCGCGATACTTCGAGAGAGAAAAAACGCCATTACTTACGGTCCGACCCAATATTTGCGACAGAATGCGATAAGGAAGGAAATCATGTTGCATGCACATCATGTGATCGTATGGTGAAAGCGACTCAATAGAGGTAAAGAATTTGTATGGGTTTACCGTTACGATAACAAGAAGCGTGAATTCGCCGCGCTTTGAAGGCACGTTCCGCGATAAAAAGCCTAGGTGATTTTGCAGAAATGTGGAAGAAAATTTGCCAAGTGAACCATCTACACTCTACTTCGCTGCGAACGGTTGGGCGTGTCAGCCAGAAGGAGTGTGTCACCCTCTTTGAGCTGTTCTCTGCCTTCTTGTCGAAACGGGCATGCGACAAAAAACATCAGAAAACAAGTAACACGATGGGTATGATACAGTATTTTTATTTGCTCGCTTGTACAACTCGTGGAGAACGAGTTTGGCACCACGCCAAACGCAGCCGCACGAACACGCCCAACCGTCCGCAATGAACTACAGTATATGAGGCACCCGGGCGATTATATTGTCGGCAAGTCAGGCGCGCCACACACGCCGCGCCGCGTCACTGCAATTCTGGAGTTGCATTACCGTACTCCCAGCTGCCATTGGAGCAACGGCACAGCAAGCTGTGCCTCTTTCAAATTGTTGAAGGGATCGTCGACCCTTTAACAATTTGAACGCCACGCAACAAAACTCGTACGCAGTGGCCGCCACGCCGCCTCGCTCCGCCCAGCGGCGCGACAATCCGACGATAGAATCACCACACACCCCACAAGTCACATTGAATGCATCTCCAAGTTACTTGCCCGGGAGCATTACTTTTGGCTGGAAGGCGGACTTTGGAGGCGGAGTCTGGAAGCGGAGTCACTGGAAAAAGGGATGTACCACCGAAGCAACTTTGAGCCTTAATTCCTTTACCGTACAACTTTCCGCCGCAAAACTGGCACAGTCCGGACCGCACCACCTTCCCACATAACCTCTTGCATTTTCATGGTCATCGCGGACCACTCCTTCAATGCTCAAAACTGAAGGGAGCCTGTGCTGTAGATAGTTTCTTCCGCATTTATCTTCACTATTTTGTCAACCAGCACATAAATGCTCGTTTTTCAACCCTGCCATGTGTGAATTGCGAGTCCGAAATACCAAATGAGGGTCGCGGTAGGATTTTATTGGAAAAGAGAAGAAAAAACAGCAAAGAACTCTCCTACGCTCGAGGAGCTACTACGGAACTAAAACATTTAGTTTAACAACAATTTATTATAATATAATAATTGACAACCCCTGTATGGTTATAACTAGCAAAGAACATACAGAATAATCCTATAAAGTCAGAAGAGTAAATGCTCATGAAAGGCACTTTTTTTGAGCCGAATCGCCCTAGTGGAATTGTAATAAGTACGGCGGTCGATACAACATGTCCCAGAATTACTTCACCGTCAACAATCATGCTACTTCATCTATACAGATAGCCCATACAATAATGTATGAAAAGAACACTTAGTTTGAAAAGCATGAAACTGCCTGCATGTGAATATTGTGGTGAGCATTGAGTACATACATATATGGGGAACTGTGACTGGACTGTGAGACATCATTGGAGAGTAGAGCATCACAAATATCATAACGGCCGCCAACCCGTGAAGGATGAAAGTTTTTTCATATAATATGCTTTAAATCCCTGTAAGGCTAAGCTGTAGGTAGTGACTAGTTGAGCTTCAGACTTTGCAGGTATTCCGAACAAGCCTCGGGGGCTGGTTCTAAACTTTTACAGAGATTCTCCGTAAGGTCATAGAGCGCATCAGTGTTCCGCACGCCATCGATCATGATCCATGGCACGAAGTCGAGTCGAGGATGAAGCGCAGCCGTTCGTGCGCCAGCTATTGCGAGAAGTCGTCGACCACGTGGACCCGTAGCGCACGTTTCCATTCTGAATCAGGAGCCGTATTAGTAGAGTGGTAGGGTGGTACTGGAGAAGAAGGTGAGAGTTAGAGCGGAGGGGGGGGGAGGACCTACTGAGGAAAACTTATCCACATTCCCGGTGATGCACTCTGTTGGCAGAAACGCGTGCTAGATTGCATCTAGTGGCTATGTTTCGACTCGAGCAGTAAACGCAACATGCCCCGAAAATGGGGAGAGCGTGGCTGCGCTACTTCACTTAAACATGGTTTGGGGTACGTTTTTGTCGTGATATGTTTCCATTTGGCAACTGTCACTTTATGTGTGCTGCACCAGATAGAATTACGGCTGTTTCCGAAAACAGCAGTACCGCGGCAATCGCTTAGCCGAGCTCAAATGAAGTACGCACCCCCACCCTGACGGCCAACGACTAGTGTCAAGCGCGGACTAGACTCTCAAATCTTGTTTCATAACTTCTGCTTTCAGCGTTTCCCGCCAAAAATTGAGCCAGAAAACGACCGGGCATTGACAACATGGCCGACTCCGTTTATTCTGTGAGGTTTGGGTCCTAGGCGGCTGCGTGCATCTTAGATCCCGGATGGGCGTGGCTACAGGGGCAAGGCTTCGAAACGGACCGGTGTTTCCCAAACTTGTGCCGCTAATAGATTTTAGACGGGAAGCACGTTTACAAGATGGGTGATGTTCTATTGTCTCAAGGTATGGCTTAATGTTGGCTTTTCATGATATAGCGTAAGACGCTGATCCCACCATTTTTCGCCTCTTGCCTAATGTATACCTTGCAAAAAGCATAAATTGCCAATCTGAAGTTGATTCTTCGTCTCGGAACTGTTCTTAGTTCGGCAGTAGAATAACACACAGCTGTTAATAAGAAAGGAAATTATCGTCCTCCAAGCTCCGGAAGAAGCGCTGATTGCCTAATTATATCCGTCCACAGGTCAAGCCCTGCGCGCCCTATTTTGGCCGACGCCCGCCCGACCGGGTATCTAGTCAGCGGTAGCCGCGTCTAGGCACCGCCGCCCTTGACGCACGCCCACTTGCTTTTGCGGAATTTCGATATTTTTTCAAGATTTGTTGCATTTTAGGGCTGCGTGCGTGAAGCCCTGCAACTGCCGAGAGACTCCTTCCACTTTGAAGAAGCTCCCGGCCGCTTTCAAAAAATGATGTCACATCAAGCAGCGATAGAGTCTCAGCTTGGCATGCTAGTTCTTGCTGATCATTCGGACCAACCTTGCCTGATTTTTCTTTGTTCGAGTGACGAAGACGTCGGATGGGCCGAAGTTTTATGGAGGCTAGTCCAAACTGTGGCAAAAACTTTGAAAAAAAATATTCAAAATTCTCGCGAAAAAGCTGGGCGTGTCAAGGGTGGCGCAGCGCGCAGATTGCCAAACCGCTGTAGAGATAGGCGGAGTCCGGCCCTGTGCCTAATTCGCCGGTCAAAACTGCTCGTGTGCAGTTTATGAAACAAGCTTCGCAAATCTGTCCGCGCTGCGTCAGGCGTGGCCCGTCAGGGCGGGGCTGCGCAGTGGTTTCCAGCCGGTCTGGTCGATGAGTTTCCCGCCCTAAATAAGTGTGGTTAATTTGATGAAAAGTGAGGGTGAATTTGGTTTAAAAAAGGGGTGAATTTGGTTTGAAAGGGTGAATGGTTGGTTGTGAAAAGGGGTGAATTTGGTTTGAGAAAGGTGAATTTAAGTGAAAATGGTATAAATGTGCATATGTCAGTATGCCGTTAGTGGCTGAGGGCGTGAGATATGATCTTACATGGCTACAAGTTCAATACGGAGAGCGGGCTTTAAGAATGGTCAAGCGCTTAGGAATTACCTCTTCGAGAGTAAGCGATTCTTGGTGAAAGTCTATAGAATCTTATAAGTGAGAGTGCGATGTTATAATGATGTACGAGGGAGTAAAAGGTCAAGAAGTGGCATCTTCAGCTGAAGAATTAAGATAGCAGACAAACTACGATTGCCATTCAAGGTTTTATACAGCTTGAGACAAATAACGTAAGGAGAGGGTCGAGACAAATGGGGAATGGTGCAGGAAAAGTTAGTAGTGCGCTGAGCAGACAAAATTTGCAAGAGGGTAATAGCAAGATGGGCATGGACATTTTTTTCTCAAAATCGATGTGAGCAGATGAACAGGATAATTTAGTCTACCGCAAGAAGTTAGAGATGTAATAGGGCAGCTCAAGAAAGGTAAGCATTCCGCATAAAGAGTGGAGTATGGCATCGCGCAGATTGGGGAAGAATAAAGCTGAGAGATGAAAACTTCAGACGTCTGAATAATTATCAGAGTGTTGGTTGAAAGAACCAGGAAGAAGTCGATTTCTTTACCTTCTGCCCAACAAGATTTGCAGATAAAGTCTTTTCTTGGGTCAACGTTAACGACCTCTCGTTTTCTCGAGGACCCCAAGATTCTTCAGCCTCCTAGTGGGAGAGTGATTCGCCCCAGTAACTCTACTCAGCAGCACTAACGATCGTTGTAATGCTGAACCTGACTTAAAGAAGGGAAAGGTCGAAACTTCAGGCCGAGCTGACAGATGTAAAAAAGAATCAGATTCGACCCATGCCAAGGTTTCAGCCAGGAAATACAGAGAAGTAGATATGCTAAGGTAAGAGTATGCTAAGTAGAGAACACGGAAAAGAAGGCGTGTTAGAATTGGCAGGAAGTCAGAGAAAGGGATTACTAGCTCGAGAAGAGACAGGGAAGTTTGAAACCGATGAGTCTCTGATCGGAATTGTTCCAGAGTTTCTCGAATAATATCGAGATTTCGCGTTGGACCCACTCCGACGGGTGAAAATAAAAAAAACATGTTTCCGAAGAACTCACTCTTGAGGATTTAACAGTGCATTATTGGCTATACATGACTGCATCGCACTCTCGAGATTGGGTTTCCCTTGAATACAATCGATAATCGGCACGATTTTATCGGGAAATCCTACACGATCGATGACGCAGTTCATCAGCTGATTTAAGATACATTCGTTGGCTTGGTGCTGACAGAAACATCTGGAAAAATCGAAAATTCGTGTTGAACAAGTATTGCTTGAAAGCGGAAGACCAGTGTCATGGGTGGATGTGTAGCAAGACAGCCCTTCGGGAATTGCGCATGAGAGCAGCTGGTTGTTGTCGACGAGTGCAGTTGACAGCGTTCGCACTTCTCAATAACGCGTGTCAACGCGCTGTAACGCCCTATGATTGCAACAGCGCTCTATTGCAAGACGCAGACCGGAATCGATCGGTGTTGAGAGCATGGGAACAGGAGGGTACGGCTTGCCGTGGTACGCTCTGTGACGCGCGTCGACGCGCTATAATTGCAACAGGGCTCCTGACTTATAGACGTAAACGCAGCCGCAGACGGGAGTCGATCGGGGCCAGCCGCTTGTGTTTTGAGAGAGTATAGGATAACGAGAGGGCAGACACAGCTTTCACAAAATCTAGTTTTGTCCCATTCTCTATACCCTCCCAGAGCCTTGGGCGCCTGTGCCGATCGATACCATACTGCGTGGTTAGCAACGCGTATCCTCTTGTTCCCCGATACTCAACACACAAGCGGCCGGCGCCGCCCTTGGCTGATTCGCATTCAGCATTAAAGGCAATTATCGCGATCAAGTATTGCGGGCAATTGTACTCTGTCA
>MU912345.1:11494-30435 GCA_036418165.1 Cooperia oncophora
GTATGATGGCACACCCTCCGGAATCGCCTTCCGGATCACCTGACACATTTGAGAGATCATACCCTTAGTTTATCGCGGAAAGTGCCTTTAAGGTCATTACGTCAACATTTCAGGGACAAAACAGTGTTTGGACTACATTGCATTCAGAGCGGGAGGGCATGGCTGAATACTCCAACGGAGCGTGCGTTTTCGGAGAGATAATGCCGTTTGGGGTAATTGTAATCATGCTTCGTTCAGTAAATGACACGATGGCAGCTGCCTCGATCGTAAATGTACCAAGAGGAACGTTTTCTGCAAGATGTTCAAATGAAGTACGCAGCCACGCCCTCCCTACCGCGAGGATATGGAAGGTCATACCTCCCAAGTAGAGCAAACCTTTGCAAAGAGGACTCTGGACGAATCAGTAAGTACCTCCTCAGAAATGGATCCTGTATGAAACATGTTTTTCACACATCCACTTCTCTATGACGCTATTTCTGCTCCCTACAGTTTAGCCATGCTGACAGCTTTCTTCTGGTCGTTGCTGACTGATCCTCCGTTCACCCCCTCCAGCGGCCAAATGCGACCCCCTCATTGGGGAGTCCCAAAACTGTCTGCACGTTTCATAAGACAACTCTGCATATACGATAATAAGCAGAGAGCAAGCAATTAAACTCGAGCTGGATCGCAGCTTGGTGGCGCTCAGATCAGGAAGGTAACCATATCTCTTTGTACCAGGGTCCATCGTTGTTGGGGAATCCCAACAGGGGGGGGGGTCGTATTTGGCCGCCAGGAGAGGGGGTCGTATTTGGGCTGAGGAAAATTTATTTGATAGTTGATTTTTCTCGCTTCACGGACGTTGTAAAGGGGGAGGGAGGGGGGGTCGTACTTGCTCATTGTAGGGAGGGAGGTCGTACTTGCTCATTGTTGGCGGGAGGTCGTATTTACTTTTTGGCCTTCTAGGAGTGGTGGTTGGCTTTTCGTGATTTTCATGCGTAGTGTATACCCCCCCCCCCCTCCCGCTCGACGCTCGACTCGATGAGGAAGGACAGAGGGCCGGAGTGGGAGGGTATGGACTTGACCAAAATCCCCAACCAATGATGTGCCCCCTGCTTTGTACACTCGAGCCTCGTGGCTAGATCCGAGCCATCTCATATCTCAGCATTTGGTAAACAATGCAACCGGTTGCTTTTACGATCAGTCCCCTGGAAGGCTTCCGCGCACGTCAGGGAAATGGAATAACAATGGTGTTTGCCAAGTATCGATTTGGACCAGCAGGCAGAACAGCAGAAATCGAGCATCGCCCCGAATGATCACCATTGTGGCAACGACGCATCCACGACGCGAAATAACCTCGGTGACATAGGGTGACATCACTTTAAAACATCAATAAAGCATGGAAAAAGCGATGCAAAGCGGGCTAAAGACAGCGCCCGCAGTCGCCTTTCGCAGGTAGCAGGGCACAGAATCCCT
Source organism: Cooperia oncophora (assembly GCA_036418165.1). Lineage (NCBI taxonomy): Eukaryota > Metazoa > Nematoda > Chromadorea > Rhabditida > Trichostrongylidae > Cooperia > Cooperia oncophora. The sequence goes on from MU912345.1 coordinate 12,947, forward strand.
GCGTCATGTGGTAATAGGAATCAACCAGAGCAAAAGCAAAAGAAACCGTCGAGAACGCCCCGAACCAGACCTCATGTATGGGATTGAAAATGGACGAGTTCGAATTCTCCCAATTTAGCGCAGCTTCGCTGTCAGCCGTTAACTAATTCATATCATATAACCTAACAATTATTACCGCTAATAAACCAAAAAAATGATCGACGTGGAACTAGCTTGCGTAGGTGGGGCTAGCTTATCGTTGCTGAGCTGTCGCGCTCTTGTCAAGTGCTTTCGAGCAGCGAAAAGGGGATATCCTCCATAACTATAAAGTCCGCCATCTCGTACGCTAAAAGGTTTCAAAACTTTGGCTAAGCGGACGCTGCCTTCTAACAAAACAGAGACCAGGAGTTCCAAAGACCAAGTCTGCCCACAAACCTGAGCTGCTATGGCAACATTGTTGAAAATGCAAAATCCACTCGGTTCGGATATACCTGCATGATGACCTGAAAAAGAAAAGCTCATACAAGATATATTTGGTGCGAACGAGAAAGGAGCAAACCTGGTGGTCGAACAACGGCGAAAGCGTTCAACTCCCCTATGCCACAGCTAAGAACTCGATCCACGCACTGAAAAAAAAGTTTGAGAAGGAGATTATAGAGATAACATGGATGGGACTGAGACTGCCATAGTTTTTCCCGTTACCAATCTCCACGAATCATTAGCTAGATATAAGCGGCAACCAAGCGCCACAATGGATTATTGCAAACCAGTCGGCTCGCCGGCCAACGCCGGCGCGCCTCCTGATACTGCCGGCTGCGCCGTTCGGGCGCGGCTTCACCGCACTATTTTCTTTTACATATTTCTAGACACCACAATATTTGGCCCCTAAATCTTCACCGGCGACCCTCTGCTGACCTTAGTCCTCTTTTTTCCGGTGTCTGGAGTGCTCTGAAACTATTTTACAGATTTTTCGTCTGACTCCGCCCACCTCGGAGCAGACCCGCCCACAATGTTTGTGCCCCACAATCCTCACCGACGACCCTCTGCTGACCTTAATCCACGTTTTTTTCCGGTCTTTGAAGTGCTCTGGGACAGTTTTAGAGAATTTTCGTCTGGCTCCGCCCACCTCGGGCTGGCCCCGCCCACCTCGGGCTGGCCCCGCCCACAATATGTATACCCCACATTTCTCAATCGGCGACCCCTTGCTGACCTGAATTCACTTTATTCCGGTCTTCGGAGTGCTCTGGAACCGTTTTACAGACCTTTTTGCCTGGCTCGCCTTTTGTTCTGTACTCCACTTTTTTCCGGTGTCTGAAGTACTCTTGAGCTATTTTACAGATTCTTCGTCTGACTCCGCCCACCTCGGAGCAGGCCCGCCCACAATGTTTTTGCCCCACAATCCTCACCGGCGACCCTCTGCTGACCTTAGTCCACTTTTTTCCGGTGTCTGGAGTGTTCTGGAACCGAGCTACAAACTTTTAAAATGAATACCCTGCGATTTAGGGCAAGCACTGTGGGCGGGGCTTCCCATAGGTCAAGTGTGCTTTTTATTTCTTGTCCCATGTCCTGCCCATCCCCACCTTGACCCGATCCGGACGGACAAACTGACAAACAAACAAACTTACAAACAAACAAACAAACAGACGAAGCGAATTATATATATGGGGTGATCATCATTAAAGGCAAGTTGCAATCCCAAGAATCACCTAGCAGGACATAATTCGGCGCCTCTGAGCAGGGGCTGTGTGGCGCTTTTCCAAGGAGAGCACCCCTATGGTGCCTTATCAAGCTGCAACATACCCTCCGGGACGCCATCCGCGCCCACCCGCCCACAAATATCAGACCGACTGATGCTCGCGTGGCATCATTTGCGAAGTTCAATATGAAGCGGCTGCGGTGCTGCATGGATATATGAGTGCATACATGCAGCCATACCTACCGTAGCGGTTATTGGCACGATGCCAACGGGAAACTCGTCCAAATTGCTTTCGGGTCGTACTAAACAAAGGTCTTTTTTTTGCAGGTCTTCGACCGTTCCACTTCACTTTTTCGACATTTTCCAATTATATAACACCCAAGCTACCATTTTAGACCGTATACCTACGGTACGGTTACTTATGCCTTTCTGAAGAATAAGTAAAAAAAATGGACAAAATTTAGTCAGAAGGATTGTCAAGCTGTATTTGGCCATAGTCCATTCTAGATTAAATGTCAGGAGGATTTCGGGGAGTTCCCTTTGAAGTGCAGCAGAGGTGTATGTAAACACTCACGCGCTTGCTAGAATAATCCGCGAGCAGCGCGCCCAACTACATAACAATGAATATCGACGCACTTTCGGTTATTCTTTGAACAACTGAACAGTATGTCTTCCTATTAGGTTTCCCAAATAACTAGAATGTAAAAACTGTGAACCATTCACTTAGAACTTTTACGACAATGCGACTACTGGTTCTCAGACGTAGATAATTTGGAGGTAAAGTTTGCTGTTCTGTTTTGAGATTATAGTTTCGGGAAATGAGCAAAACAAAAAAAGCTAAGGAGAGGGACTGTTACAGTCCTCATCATTGCGGACCGGTGGGGCGTGGCAGTGCGGCTGCGTTTGGTGCGGTTTGGCAAAATCGTTCTGCACCAGTTTTTGAAGCGGGCAAGTGCATTACTGTATTATATCCTTCGTATTACTCGTTTTCTACCACTTTTTGTCGCATACGCGTTGCAACAAAAAAGGCTGAGAACGGCTTCAACAGTGTGCGCACTCCTTCTGGCTGGCACGCCCCACCGGTCCGCAATGATGAGGACTGTACCTCGGTTTACTTTCTAGAGACCTCCCCTCTTAACTCAAAGATAATCCCCGCGCTCAACCAAATCATAGGCTTTCCTTGCTCAAATAATCCGGCCTGTAGTCTCGGAGCAACCACTTTTTCGTGGGTTAACCGTAGGAGGTGAAGACGCTGGGGCCCCTCGAGAATGGAAATTCTGACGCTCCTTCAGTTTCCTTCTCATGAAACTAGAAGGCTATTTTCTGTCACAGGTTCAATTTTTACGGCATGTTTTTCGCTTTTTTTTCGCTGTGAGATAGTACTGGTATTGAATGACGCGAAGAAAGGATTAGTGAGCCAGAGGCTGCAGGATATCTCTTTGCTGACCTGAAACGAGAGGGGCAGACAACTCGTACATTGATGCTGCCAGGGGCACTTACTCAACGACTTTTTTGGCTTTTTTTTTCTTCGTGCACACTCAATTAGCAAATATAGATTTGCAACAACACTACTATCCACGAGATAACATCGCGAACTTTGTCTTTGAGCAAGAATATTCGTTGCCTGATCCTCAATCGGGTGGAATTCGGTTTAGTGAGGGCACCAGATGGTGCTCAGCAAAACTTGTATATCCCACCTTGTTGTATCCTAAGACCATTTTGATTCGCTTGCACCATTTCGCAGCTTCACGGGAGCGTACAACAAGCTGAGACCTCTTCAGCAGCGGGTTGTAATAAAAGGAATCATCGAAATTGCAAAACACCCTATTCACTTCCCTCCTATACCAGCGCCGGTGATCGTTTTTAGCACCTTTCTGCATTGAAAGCTATCCGAATTGAAGATAATTCAAAAATGGCATGAAAATCAATCTCGCAACTTTTCGTGGCTTAGCAGTTCTTGACAAGTGCAATAAAAGGGCCTGCTGGATTCACAGGATTTTATAAGACATCCCGGTATTCTGCACAAACGCCCAAGAACTTAACAACTCTGTATCACCCGTTTAAAGCCTCATTAAACACTGACGACATAGGGTTACACTTTGCTAGGCATGCAAGTCGACATGATCCGATCAAATGTCATCCCAACGATAATCTTTCCCCGTAATTTAATGAATTAAGACATACTTATGCTAAAAGCACCTAATTAACATGTATTGTGTGCAAAACTATCGACATTTCGGATGAGAAAAGATTGAAATAATGACGCAAGAACGGTGCGCTGCAAATTTTGCATCAATTTCCCTGCCTTCCCAAGAAATTCAAGATGGAAAGGTTGGGGGTCAAAGCAATGTACCGGGCCATTTTGTATGATCCTGCTAATGTACCGAGCTCTCCTGTGGTCCTGTCAATCGAGTAAACACCCCGAGACAGGTGAACCCCATTCCGTGGAATGCGAAAACGATGTTTCTTTTGCGCTGAGGTTTACTGTACCAACCTCGAGCTTCTTTCCCCTCTTGGACTTGAGCAGAAATCCTGACGTACTGGGGGATGGGGGACCACGCGGCACGCTGTTCTTCTGCTCCTACTCGACAAGATGGTATCCTACGTGTTTGGTTGACTCAAGTGAGTGTTCTTTTATAGCAACTTCGTAATTTCCGCGGTAGAACACGAATTTAACACCGTCATAGGGTGGCAATCTAGTACGGTTCGGAACTATGGAAAGTGCGATGCAACTGTAAATCAGTGGATAAGGATTTTCACTTATGGCGGGGAGGAGGAGAGTGAACTGTAATCCTGCGTGCAAAGTGATACTTTTAACTAGCTCACTTGCTCCGCAGCTGAAGCCACCATCTGTTACTTTGATAGCGCCCTGAAAGAAGAGACAGGCAGAAGGTTAGCAGTAAAAACCATTTCGACAAATTGTCGAGGAGGTCCAAGTATTCTTTTTTTTCTACTCAAGACTGATCAATTTTCCGCTTAAAATATGCTAGAAATCCTTTATGGGTTGTTTCAAACTATTTCGGCGAACAGGGGAGCAGAAGAGCCGCCCGCCGCTGGTGCCACCCTCTTCCTCCCCCCCCCTCCACATACGATAGCGCCAAATCTCATCTCCCTCCCTTAGCTCACAGTCTTCCCCGAGTATCTTCCAGCGCCGCAAAGAAAGCAAAGGACTCTAGAAGTGGCTCGTAGCAATGCGCAGCTTCAAAGCACTACAGTTCGGCGCCAAAATAGCACGACACCTACTTACAGGGCTAAAAAAATGGCCCGATACGTTGGAGTAGCGCGGAAATGCGTTTAGGCGTGTTGATAAGCGCCACGATAGTGCATAGCATCGCGAAACGTGGCGTTCTGACCGGAATGATTCATCCATCCGTCGAAGCGCACTATGTTTGAAATCGTTTGTCGTTGGGGGCGGGCTCTCCGTGCCACAAATCTCGCCGTCTTTGCCGTCGCTACGCACCTGCGCATACCACGTCTGGAACGCCATCTATTCCATCTCATGCCAGGTAGCTTTCAGGCCTGGGAATGTCCGACCAGAATGGATCGTACAGCCATGCACATCTCGAAATGCCTCCATACTCAAACATCCTTAACCCTTCATTTCTCGTCCCACTCTTCGCCTATTTCATGGGCTTTCATTTCGCTAGTCAAATTGTGAAGACCTTCATGTGGCGAGACTTTACAGGTTTCAAGTGGGTTCATCGCTTTTTTTTCACTCCGCATTGACCAAAATGACGTCAAAATTGGCTCAATTACTCGATTTCACTATGGTGACACGCTACGAGAATGCTTTTTCTGGCAACTTACTCAGATCGCACTTGTTCAGAGCATATCGGCTGCAAAATCTTTCCATATGTCTTCTTCATTCAATGATTTCTGGCATATGGACAACTGTATTCTTTTTCACTCACACCAAAGAGATGTTAGGAGATCTTACCCATTGGTATGAACCATGGGCCTCTCAGCTGCCACTTATTTCTATAGGTGAAGTTCGGTTTTCGCTTCCAAAGATGCTGGATCCCGAGTTAATAGAATTTTGGATGAATGGAAATGGAACTTTGCAGCTTATTTCATGCACGACGCGTTGGATATGCTGAACCACGAATGGTCGCGGTGGACAATGGAATTGCTGATTCATCACGTAGCTACCTGCTTTGCTATGACTCCTCCAATTCTGGCTCGGAAATTCCTTTTAGCCAACTATTGGGCTTTACTTATGGAAGGCAATAGGTTGGTGCTTTTCGCGAAGCTGCGTTCAGACCATTGGACTCTGCACTTGAGAAGAACATGTGGAGAAGATTAGTCGCATATCGATTGGGTTAGTATGAGGTTGTTCCAAAGAAACGAGGGAATTGTAGAACCAGCGAAGTTCACCCAGGGATCGGCACTGACAGGCCAAAATCGAGGGCACGTCTTACGTTGGTCCCCAGCGATTGAATGGGTTGTATTTGGAGCTGTAGAGAATAGATTTGTATTCTTCTTTGAGAAAATGTTTTCGTTTATTGACTCTGGTTGTTGACTTTTCTCGGTTTTTCCTGTTTCTCGTACGCATACACGTACTCCCCACCACCACCCCACCCCGCTCGGCGGCTGTTTCAGGGTAGAAACTGAAGGATTTTATTTGAAAATTCTGAAAAAAGCAAGAAGTTTTGAGAATCCATGAGAAAAGTTGGGTTGGATAGGTACAGGGGTCGACTGGAGGAAATTTCAAAGTGGGCTCGTATTTTACGAAATTTTCCCCCCAGCTGCAGGACGTGTTCTGTCGTAGTAAGTCATGCAGCTCCTCACCTAGGTAGCATCACTTGCCAGATCACTAAACGTTTGGATTATCTTCATTAGCTGACAGCCTACACAAAGCCAAAGGCACAAAGGTTAATTCCTGTACAGTCTTGTTTGCTGGGGCGTTTCAGGGGACCGGAGTTTGGCACGGAGCCGGCCTGCTCATCTATTGTGGAAGCTAGCTGGTGACCACAACTGGAGGTGAAAAGACCGCACCCAATCCAACCCTTCAAAGAACCAGTTTAAGGATTTGGACGAGTAGTTCGACGAGAAAAAATGTCGTGCTAAACGAAATACACCTGGAATTTCCAATGGACTTCATTCAGTTCACAGCAATACGGGCACCATTCAAATATCCCCTTCTTTACGCGATTCACTGACCCCCCCCCCTCCATCCCTCCTTCCCCTCCAGTTCGACGGAATGCCTGAACGCAGCCTCCGCAAAATTTTTGGTAACTTTTTTAAATCAATACATTCCAAGATAACACTGTTTCAGTATCTTTCTACATGCGAGAACAATTATGCAAATATCCGGACAGTCAGTGCTCCAACCAAATCTCTTCAAGACAATAGTTTACAGCAACGTCGTTTCGTAAGTCGTTATAGAGTAACGCCTTAAATACGGGGTAAAGGTAGTTCGGGAGTGCCACATATTGGAAGAACTATGCTACTTCATGTCGTGTCTCTTTTTTCAAGCCTTCTGAAGTGCTAGTGTAGGCAAATATGATAGGCTGCACTTATACTTTGCAGCAGCGTCCACCAGCTTCGGCAGCTTTTCGAGCGAATGCCAGCGCCAGCTACTAAGAAAATATAGATGTCGACCTTGCGTCCAGCACTGTCCACCAGCGTCTCGAGGGACTATGGAAGTACAGGTACTGATCGGCGAACGCCAGCGCGCGCCAGCTTACAACGGCGTTTTCGCAAGCATTCTTTTAACTTGGGCAAAATTGCCCGGGAAAACGCTGCTATACGCTGGTGGACACTGGCGCTCGTAGACCAATACTTATCCTTCCCTAGTCCCTCAAGACGCTGGCGTACGCTGGTGGACGCTAGTGATATCCATACCTTCCTGGCCGCTGGCGGTGCCGTTCGCTCAAAACGCTGCCGTGCGCTGGTGGTCGCTACCGCAAACTATGAACGCAGCCGTTCAGTGCGAGATCGCAGACAAGTAAACGACGTGATCCCATTACATTTGCCCTCAACCACGACTGCACTCAGGGACTGCACAGCAGAACATTTTTTGGGTCTTAACACCCTACTCTTTCGATATTGATGAATCATAAAGCAAAAAACCTCAACGATTCTGGACCTCAACGAAGTAGAACGAGGAATACATGACCGCAGAATAACGAAAGCTGAACCGAGATGAGAAAAGAGATGAAACGACCCATGTTTTGATTTTGAACGCTTTTCTTATTTCAATAGTAAATTTCTTCTTTTGACCCACTCTCTAAGCATGCTCAATTCAAAGCCTGGCTTACTTCTGACTTGTTTTTCTTTGAGATGCATCAAACTAATACCGCTCTTCCCGCGAAGAAATCCCTGAATGAGTATTACGACTGATGGCTGTACCTTAATGGAAGAACCCATCTCCCTCACTCGGACAGTATTGACTGAAATTCTTGTGAGATTTAGTCCCATTTCTGATGGATTGTTTGTTGCCGATAAAATGTACTACCCGAAAGAAACTTCAAAATTAATCCATTTTTCTCCAGGCCGCGTCGTAAGGCAAGCGCTCATAGCCATTATGAATGGCTGAGCAGCAGTTTTTGTGCAGCTACCCAGCACCAGGAATGCTATTAGAATTACATCATCTCACTAGCAGCCAAGAATCTTTTTTTTACGAGCGACATTCGAGGAACTTATGTGACGGCAGGGCACGCCATCGCGTTGTGATCATTTCCTTTGCGACTTCCGTCCTCAAATACGACCCCTCCCCCTCCCCGTGCTACCTACCACTTTCTTAGATTCCCCCACCTACACATTTTCCATTTTTTCCGAAAAATTTCCAGTTTTCAGCCAAGAATTTTCCGTCCAGCAGGAAGGGGAGGGGGTATATACCAAATGTGAAACAGGAAAATTTCTCCGATACCGATATTCCCTAACCTCCTGCCCGTTTTTCCGAAATTTCCCGAAAAAATTCTGGTTTTTCCTTTTGCTGTCGAGCGGGGGGGAAGTCGTACGGATTCTATCATTCAATTAAAAAAAAAAAAAAAAAAAAAAAAAAAAAACAACTGTCGGAAATAGTAGTTGTATAGATTTTTGGCAGTTCCTCTCCTACACGACCAAATACGACCCCCCCCCTTTATAGCGTCCGTGAAACAAGAGAAATCAACTATCAAAAAAATTTTTCTCAGACCAAATACGACCCCCTTCCCTCGCGGTCAAATACGATCCCCCCGTCGTGATCATCACAACGATGGCGTGCCCTGTATGAGGGAAGGAAATCTTTGGATAAACGTATCCTGCGGAACGCGATTGAATGCACTATCCATGGTAGCGCTTTTAAGGACTGGGACTCCACCTGTCTAATGATTTGTAAGAAATAACATCTAGTACATATATCTTACTATGAAAACTGATTAGTTGTAATCAATACATTGCCAGGGTGCAATAAAAGCGGGGCGAATCGTGAAATTTGAATAAAATAATCACATTTCAGATTTGTCGTGTTTCGTATTGTGGCGCAGGCACTATTTGTTCGCTGGGCCATTACACATGTTCATCGAATACATTTCTTCTACGCGTGCATCGCTATTGGTGGACCAATCGTTTTCGGCATCATTAATGGCATGCTCTTCTTCAGAGTGCTAGTATCGGATGGATTTTTGAGTCAACGATGGCGGGCGAACGCTGCTATAAATCGGTGGGATATTTGACTTTCTCTCTCAAGATTATTGCTATTTCTCAGCATCATTAATAGCTAATAGCGGAAGCATCAGATTGTGATTCGAAAATAATCTCAAGAATGGAGAATAGTGGGCAAAAGGCTTAAGGGCGGTCAGGACTCGCGCATCGACTTAGCGCTTACCGGCTCAGGGTACTGATCTTTACGGTATCGGAGCTGTCTTCAATTTCCTCACCTCTAAAACACGCCCCGGACTTGGGAGTAAGTTGTGCGGCTCAAACAGTAACGACACGGAGGTGGGTGAAACAAGAAGGGAGAAAAAAAGCAGAAAAGGCCGTCTGAAATGTCCCGTGTAGAACCACCTGTTGAACCGCGTTTGTACGTGCATGCGGCAAAGAAAGTTCCTGCTCGGAAGAAATCTCACTGATTAGAGCCAGCTCTTTCTCCTTATCACCTCACTCTTGTCATTCAATCTGGAGAGAGTTATCACCGAAACTACCGTATTGTGGGGTAACAGCGAAAAATGAAAGTTGGCCATACTTTGAGCTGCAAAATTACTACATCGTCCATGCTTGCATGCAGGACCACTATGTCCAAAGAAGGCGCCCGAAAATCGTGTAAACCCGGGACGTGGCTTTGATGGGCTTCGGCATGAAGCTGTGCGCATAAAAGCCAGTCACGGCAGAGCCCACGATTGCCATTTTTGATAGTGGGGTCCGAACTGTTTGTGGTGCTGAGTAACTAAACACAAAAAAACGCTACAAATCAAACATTTGCGGTCTTGAGCATTACTTGAGCGCTTGGAGAGTCATCAGTGTTCACTAACGATCGACGCCCCATCGCTCGATAAAAGTGAGTAGGATGAAGATTCTGCTGTCAATCAGTCCCTTCATAGGAAGCGGTACGCATTCTACCTACATTCAAAACCGAGGTGGTTTGGTTTGAATGCAATATAATCGATAAAACGACTAATGGATAAAAGTGGATGTACAATGTTTCATCCTCCTAAACGAGTCCGGAACCAACTAATCGGCACGGGGGTAGAAGGCTCAGTTATCCCGAGCGGAGTCATCCGGGATTTGCCCCTCCACACGCATCACAGGTGGACCACTTGCCATTACATCATCTCTGCCTTACTCCACCGCTATCAAGTTATGGTGAAACGAAAGCATAAAGGTGGAGAGCAACAACAGGGGCAGAGCACACCCGTCCTGGTGGCAGGGCACTGCATCGCTGCGATGATCGCAACGGGGATCGTATTTGGCCGCGAAGGGGTCGTATTTGGTCGCTGTTGGGAGAGGGACTGCCAAAGATCTATACAACTACTATTTCCGATAGTTGAAAATGATAGTTAATCTGACGACCTCCCCCCCCCCCCCCCGCTCGACAGCAAAATTTTGGGGAAAAACCAGAAATTTTTCGGGAAATTTCGGAAAAACTGGTAGGAGGTTAGGGGAAAATCTGAGAAATTTTCCTGTTTCACATTGGGTATATACCACCCTCCTCCTCCTCCGCTTGACGGAAAAACCTTGGTTGAAAAAAACCGGAAATTTTTCGGGAAAATGTAGAAAGTTGGGAAATCTAGGAAAGTGGTAGGTAGCATGGGGAGGAGGTCGTAGTTGAGGATGGAATTAGGGGGGGGTCGTATTTTTCGGGGAATAATCACAAGGCAATGGCATGCTCTTCCTGGTAGACCTCGAGCATTTCTATCAAGCACTCGCAAATCATGAAAGTGGTACATCGAAGCTTTTCTTGACCGTCAATAAAGAGATTTTGCATGTTTGCTAGTGGTGGACTCTGCCACCAGGCGAAGACACCACAGACCATGGTGGCGTGTGGCGTAACGATCAACTCATCACTCAGCGAGTAGAGATCTAGTTCGAGCCTGGCTAGGTCAAGTTTTTTGCCTGCAACTCGGAATTCTTATGATGACTTTTTGTAAAGTTTTTGCCAAATAGTCGCATTTCTCTTCCGAAGAAGTAATTGTTCAATGCTCATGATCCCTTTCGTTGGTAATACGTTGTTGGGCAGTGCTCGTTGTGGCAACGCTAATGGAAATTTCCATCGCTGGGGCAACACTAAACTTCATGCATAGCACGAAAACCGAAAAACACACGGCAATGCGTGCGCCATGCTAAATCACTCAGCTAATCTTGAAAAATGAGTCCTTGATTTCAGGGACGATGATGGAGCAGCAAACAAGTTCAAAAATGGGAAGTTGGAATGAGCAGCTTTCCCTGAAGAATCAGTGATGTAACTGGCCTTCTCTTACAAGTAAAGACTGAATTTCCACTAGAAAATCTAACCAGCTGTGATTTGTTCAGATTTTATAAGCGTTTGTACGGGCATACCACTAACACATATCTTTTAGAGCTTCAAAACAATTTTTTTATGTTCCGCGGGCTTTACATACGGTTACCGTTATTTGTTAGGTGGTTTCATTAACACTGCCATCTCTGCTCCCAGAAATTCCCAATTGTGATGGACAGAAGTGGTTTACGGTCGTGTTACATTGTGATATAATAATAGGGCCGTGTAGATAATCCATCAAACCGGTTGTCACTTAACAATTTATCGCTCTCTAGTTTCCTGTCTATACGATCTCGAGTACAGAATATAAATCATTGTTTTTTTTTGTACTGCTCTACACCTTCAGAACGGACTCTTCGATCTCTTTCAATTGACTATAATTCTAGGACACAGCCGGTGATCACAGATTAGTTAAATGTATGTGGAGTCCACCTGTAACCTCGACGCTTGCCTCAATTTTAAGTGAGGCATGACAATTTGATATTCGGTCTGAAGTGGTAGCAGGGGTGCTATACAAGGGGGGAGGGGTGGGCTAATAAAAAAAAGACACTTTGGCCGAGTCACATATCAGTAAAGTTTTCGCAGCCCAGACAGAGGACGTGGATACGAGTACCAGGGCGGAAGATACCCAAGATGTTCCTCGATAAGCAGGAGCTGGCTCTCGCCCATCACCTTCATGTACACCAAAATATGAAGCCATCTCCAATCGCAGCCTGACTGGAGAAGGCCTATGGAATTCACGTCACCTCTGAACAGCTGCGAAACTTCTTCTGTAGGAGTCACCCATGGCTACTTGGAGACCAGCATCTCGATCTGGAAGACCTCCATCATCGAGCAGCTCCGACAACGTCGCTACGGTCCAGGATATCATCTTCACCGCAGTCGCCAAGGCGCGGGTTGATGGTATGGACCGGAAGTTCCTGGAATGGAAGACCGATATTTTCTTGTGGACCCCGGACTGAAGTGAACGCTGACTGTTACATCGAACAGCTCGAGGAGAATATCCTGCCTTCATGTCATCGCCTGTACCTTCTTGGAAACTTCGTACTGCTACAGGATTGGGTGCCTCCACACGGAATCGAAGGTGTTGAGAACCTGAAGAAGACGGAATATCCAAGTGTGTCACCTGACCTAAACTCCTCGATTACCGGGTCCGGGAGGAGCTCAACAGGGTGGTCTACAGTGGCGGAGAAATCAACGATCTCGCTGAACTCAGGCACCGAATCACGGTCGCGTGGCAGAATCTCTCGATGGCGCTCGTCCAGAAGGCTGTGGCGGAGTATCGCGATAGTGTATAATGTGTTGTGAAAGATGGTGAAATGAATCAGAATTTGTTCAAGTGTTACTTATAGCGCCTTGAAAGCAAGGAAATGTGTCTTTCTTTTATTGCCCCCTCCCCCTTCTGTACAGTAGAAAAATGGCATAACCGCGAAGTGATAATGTCGAAAACCTTAAAAAAAACCTTTGTTCTACGCGACTCAGATAGCAATTTTGGACGATTCTCTTGTTGGCATCGGGCCACTACGCTACGGTATTCATGGGCGGAGAAGCGCGGAAGTCGTCCAGATCTGTATATCGCAGCGCCTGGCGCTATAAGGATACCTTCTTTGGAAGAAGCGCCACGCTGCGCCTGCTCATGAGCGCCGAATTATGTCCTACTGGCGTATGGACCCTGCAAATCTCGAGGATTCACCGTGCCACTTGCCTTTAACGGTTTGAAAGAGAGTCGTTACTCTATCTGTCGGAGATCCCTAGCCCATGTGCGGACGATACGGATCCATACTGATAATACAGATGACACGCTGCAGAACCACTGTTTGCGGGACTGATCTGATCTCGTTTGCTTTCTTCTCCCTCATACTCCGTCTCTGGTATCTCACCCACGTCGCATTGTGTTGCTTCTTCGAACACGCTTTCGTGAACAGGACCTTATTAAGGGTGTCTTCCACGGTTCTGTTCACACTTTTCTCAGTGGTGAATCAGTTAGCATCTATGAATCTATATCTAAACCCCGAACAGGGCCCCGCTATACGTTATACGCTCCGCCGAGTGGGTTGTATTTGGTCATTAGAGAGCCTCATTGGCCCTTGAGGAAAATGTTTTTGATAATCTGGATTTTTTTCTCGTTTTTTCTTTGTTCCAAGTGCGCTCTATACTTACCCACCCCGAAGGAAGAAAACCTTGGAAAAGTGGTAGCAAGTGGTAGGAAGTTGGGAAAATGATAAATAGGATATGTGAAGGGATTGCACCAAAGTAGGAAATTTTGCAAGGGGGGGGGGTCGTTGGGTATGTGGCAAGAGAATCGTAATTCGCCGCGCCAGTGAGGCGTCGCGTGCGACGTCGCGCCCGCTAATGACGACGATTTCAGGTGGTTGGTCGAGAATAGACAATGTATGACCAAAAATAGACATAAGTGTCCACCATGTCCTTGTCTACATAAAATCCGATGTCCCAATCGAAAGGGTAGTGCAAATTTAGGAAACGTAGCGCCAACAGCCGCGCGCGACAAAGTGGCACCTTATGAGTCTCTTGCCCGTCTCCAGGGGGGTCGTTTTCGCGTATATCTCCTCAGCGACAGGAAATGTCCTGCCCCTAACGCCAACGCGTTTCAGTCGCGGGATGGACCTTTGACAGCGCAAAAGATGACGAAAACGTTAGCTTCGTAATCTTCGAAAATACACAGCAGGGAAAGCAACTTTCCATCAGCCTTACTTCTGAGGTACCACCTCCTTCTCAAGACAACCAGCTAGTAGGCAAACTTTCTGCTAGGGTACTTAAAGGCAGCGTCCGCGATCAACCAAAGTGAAAAACCCTCCAATGAAAACGAACGCGGAGTACGCAACCACAGCGGAAATCCCACTCTTGCGGCTCGAAATCGATTGGTTGACGAGGGCGGAGTCAACAAGGCTGAGCTGACGCCTCCTTCCTGTTAATCCCGCCCCGACTGGTTAACAGTTATCAGTGCTTGCTGGCATTGATAAACGCTAAGTTTCTGGAGTTCCGAGGCCGGCGACGTGTATTGGAGAACTCACCAAAGGTCTGCGAAACTCGTCCACATGCCTTAAATTTCGTAGGGTCTTATTTCACGCTCTTCCACACCTTTTTCCTACTTTTTTTGATTAGTGCTTCATTGGCCACCTGTTCTAACAAATTTGACCCCTGAGACCTGCCAAAGTCCATCGCGGGCGCTGTCTTTAACCTCCGTCACACTGGTGACACACGGGTGTAGACAGAGTGGTTGTGGCACACCGAATTTGAGTGCAATGACTGTTTGCAAAGTGATGGCTATTACGAGCATAGCTTCCAGCAAAACACATTAATTGGTTCTATTTGAATCACTCAGAGGCTACGGTAATCAAAACGTCAAACTGCTGCCTCCTCTACAAAAGAAACAAGGTTAACATATTTACAGACACATGAACTGCCTTTTCCGCACACGCTTGTTCGCGTCTGTGCATTGCCGGCGATTCACACTTTTGAGATTTTTCCAAACGTAACTGTTAAGAATTTTCTCAAAACATGTATTGTTCATGGCTTACTGATGCTGCATTCTTAACAACTTGAAATAAGTTGTTAAGGTGAGCCACCTTGTCCACTCCAGAAGGCTACTGTCAATGCAAGGATCGGCAGAACTTCTGATGACATTTCTAAATGTATTCCATGCACCATGCCTCCTGTCTCCTTCACTTCGTCATTAGGGGTTACTGAGTACCCTTATTACGAATATTATATTCATTTTCAGCACAGACGCAAATTTGTCGCAGTGCCGACTTTGGGTCGTGACTTTCGGAGCGCGTCACAATAAGGGTCACGCCCGTTGATTACCTTTCAATGAAAGCTCATGAAAAGTTCGTTGGATAGAGCCACGACGCGAAGCCGGCGTTGGCAAAAATTTGGCACCAAATGCGGTGGGTCTGAAAATGGATGCCGTATGCGTAACTCTCCATTGAATCCCACTACTAAGACGGCATCAATTTTGGGAGTAAATGGTTGGGCCCAATTGGCGCTATTTTGGCGCTGTCCTCGGAAACAAGTCATAAAGGACTCCAAAAAATAAAGTGGGAAAGATTCGAAATTTCAAAGTAGTAATATGATCCCGAAAGTCTCTCGGTTTCTCTTGTTCGTTCAATGTCAGCAATGGACGCACCCAAGCAATAAAAACACTTAAACGGGGGGGGGGTTCATCAGGAACTGCGCGGCATTTAATGCATCAAGTTAGTGAGGGGGTTACAAGTCGGGAAGCACGATGGAGAGCTTGTGCCTATTCCTAAGAAAAGGGAAACGTGAGCAGTAAAAGACGCTACATAGAGGGAACAGTTAGTCCGACAAAGAATATCAGCGATGTCACTTCATAGTACTTAGAAAACATCACGATAAAGATATAATTTGTGCGAGGATTTCGGATGGCTTTCGCATTTGGTAGGTGCTAGTTTTATTGAAGTGACCTGATGTCTTAAGTAAACAGTCCTGCTCGATGGCTTAAAGGGTTCGAAATTCATATTTACTTCCCAATCAACCGACAGCCGCATCGTCTAGAGCCATCCCGAAGTCCTATCGGGATTCAGAACCTCAAAGAGAAAACCCAAGCGAGATGGAAAAATATGAAATTTAAAAGTGAGAAAATAAGAATCTGAACTCTGAACCATCTTACCCCAAAGACGATTCGTCGAAACGTTAGGCTACTTCAATGGAAGCTTTACTTATCAACCTTGAAAGGCAGACAAAACATAAACACAAATTACCTAGTATTAGGTTGTCCGGAAAGTTCTCAGCGTTTTGTGCACCTATTTTTTGTACATTCACTGCTGATTAAAAACTCATTCTGCCTTGCTTCTCAGTAGCACATCCTGTAGAGAATTTCTTGCGCTATCTGATGGTATAATTGCCGTTTCACCATTGCTTGATAAACCCCTTTTTTTCAAGATTTTTTCAAGCATGTGAAAAGAGCACTTCGGACGATTTTTTTCTTCGACTATAAATTGGGGCAATCCGCAATCGAAACAGCTCAACAAATTAACCAGGTGTGGGGGCCCAATAGTGCTAGAGAAAGCACTGTGCGGCAATGGCTCAACAAATTTCGTTCTGGAGATTTCAGCCTTGAAGATGAACCTCATAGCGGTCGACCTAAAGCAATATCTGACGAGGATTTTAGGGGGATTTTGGAGGCTGACCCATCCCAAACAGTTCGAGAGATAGCAGAAGAGCTAGGCCTTGGCAAATCCACTGTTGCAGATGGTCTGGAACGCATTGGGAAGGTGAAAAAACTCGACAATTGGGTGCCCCACAATCGGAGTGACCGGCAGGAATCGGCACGTCTCGAGGTTCCTTCTGCATTGCTTTTGCGCAGCAGAAACGACCTGTTTTTGGACCGAATTGTCACCTGTGATGAAAAATGGGTCATGTATGATAACAGGAGACGTTCCGGACAGTGGTTGGATTTCGACGAACCACCGAGGTAATTTAACCCTACTGTGAAGAAATCGACGAATTGTACCGAAAATTTTGTCAGATGCAGCCAACACTCAAAAGAAAGGGTCCGATTCCTTTGCATGACAACGCCCGCCCACACGTTTCACAAATCACTATCCATAAATTGAACGAATTGGGGGTTGAAGTTCTACCTCAACCGCCATATTCTTCAGACCTTTCGCCAACCGACTATCACCTTTTCAAATTTTCAGAACTCCCTTGCTGGAAAATACTTCATCAATCAGGACCAGGCAAAAAAGCCTTAGTGGATTTCGTGAATTTTCGACCACCCAGTTTTTTACTTTGATGGGATTTCTCGACTGCTGTCACATTGGCAAAAGTGTGCTGATTCGAATGGTGCCTATTTCGATTAAATCCGATGAGTATTAAAAAAGTTACGATCGTTTA